>JAOTQJ010128750.1:0-10272 GCA_025642045.1 Solanum sejunctum | reverse complement strand
TATCTTGTCCAATTTATTTTATACTTTTCAATATCAAATCCCGATCCTTATCGCGCTTCCGCTATCGCTTGTTTATTTTCTAACAGAGGTGATGGAAAAAGATATGACTGTTGGTATTTTTCATGCTGCTGATATTCACAACAAGAGTTTTATGAGGTAAAAGAATTCAATATCTGATGTTCGATATTTGTTCTGAAACTTGAGTAATCTGAATTATATCAGAAGATCCCATTTAAGGGATACACTAGGACTAAAGGCGACTCTATGATTAAAATTTAAAACTTGAAATCATTGATTAAGATAGTGAGTGCTTTACCCTATGGTAATAAGATTTTTCAATGCGAACTTGAATTTAATTTTGCCCTAAATCATAAATATATGACACTTGTTTGAGGAACGAAAAAAAAACAAAACTTGTCATATTCATTTTCAAATTTTTGATATATTTCCTAATATTTTTTAAGTCAAATTTCGTGTGGAAAAAATATAGGCGGATCAGATTGAATTTTGATAAATTAAAAAGGGTCAATTGATAAATTGATTATACATTTATAATTCCAAGTTATAAGTAAATATGTTTTTTTTTTCATTGGTCATTAGTTTCAAAAGTTGTTTATGTATAGGTTTTTTTTAAACTTAAATTTGTCTATTCATTAATTTTTATTTTTATGTGTTTTGACAGTAAATCAGATTATGCAATACACAAATTGAAGGAGTTAGGAAAGATCACAGAAAGAGATATATTGCTAATCAACAAACAATTTGAGAGACTTGACACTAGTAATTGTGGAAGAGTTACTCTTTCTAATATTAGAAAAAGTCATTATTGATCGATATAGATCGTGATGAATAATTGTGATTCTTCCGTCTTTAGTCAGAAGTCTCGTATTCGAGTCTCTGGGAATGAAAAAAAGGATCACATTGAGACACCACCTTCAGAAATGAATCATGTAATGTGTAAATCTAGATTTAGTCGAATCATATATATATATATATATATATATTATATGGTATTGATAGATTGTAATCTATCAATATAATTTAAAATATTATTAAGATTTACGTTTGAAAAATGAGATGATGGACAGATGTTGTGTTCTATGTGTATCTATTTTTTTTCAATTGAATTATTTAATTTTAAGTAAACATCATTTGTAATTTTAAATGTGAAAAATGTTGACTAATACGCAACATTATATTACATATGGAGTAAATAATTTTTTTTCTTTATGTATTTCGTATTTGGTATCACTCATTCAATTAGTCTAAATTTTCATGATGTAAAATTCAATAAAAAATGAATTATTTTTTATTATTTTTTTTAAATTTCAAAATATGAATTCTAGACTCAATTTAAAATGCATAAATTCTACCCATCAACCAAGCCATCAGATAAATTTTGATGATATGCTCAAATTAGTTACATTTTGATCATAAAGTTACTGATAATTTTATTTTTAATCTTTATAATATTAAGATGATAATGTTTAACTTCCAATCAACTAAAATATGTATTATATATTATCCTATAAGAAATATGTAATATTTACAACTATTTCATCTTCAATTTAACATAGTAGATCGATAATTGAATGGCTTAACATTTAATAATTCACTAAATTTGAAAAAATTCATAATTTAAAGGGATCATCAATAGTGCACATATTATTTAATTAAATCACAAGGAATAAAATCAAAACTTATATGATATTAAAGAGATTGAAAATGCTAAATCCCTATAATCTATGTAGCTAATAGTATTTTAAACCAATAAATAATTTGGAAAGTTTAATAAACCATAAATTAAATTCCCCACGTTCTACCAAATCATAAGAAAAAATATATTTATCATGATTATAATTGGTTAAATTATCATTTATAATTTACTAATCTTAATTAGTCATTGTTAAGTTGTTGGATTGGCCAACAAACTCATAATCTTTTTCCACCTATTTTGTTATGCACACCAAACAAATTTTTTTGCTTTATTTATACTCATAAAGGAAACAAATTATTATGAACTAATTATGGTAATTAGAGGAATTCATAATCACCATAATTATATGATAATAAAATTAACTTAAAATTATTTTTCATTAATTCCACTATTAACCCAAGATTTAGTTGGCTACCCTATTAATGAAATCTTGAGTATAAATTTAAAGAAATGAATTAACTATACAAATCAAATCACCATAAAAAAAGAAAGGAGTCCATTTCATAGAATTTAGTCAACTCCATATCTAATATTCTATTTAATTAGGTTAAGTTCTTTGCATAATAAACTAAAAATGAGATCCTCATTAATTAATATATTAACATCTTAAGAATATTCTTCTTTCTCTAATTTTAAGGTAAAAATTTACAACAACCCAGTCTAATCTTAAGCGAGATGTGAAGAGGATACAATATCCGTAAGCTTATTCTAGTCAAAATTCAAAATAGAAGCGTTATAAGTACATATAATTTATATTCAATAATTTTTACATAATCAATACATAATATTTCACTATATAGTAATTTAATTATCAATGAATCCTCACAAAACGAGCTTATTTTTCCTCAAATAGTAAATAAATAAATGTGTATATTTAAAGGCAAATGAATTATAGTATCAAGATCAAACAAGGATTGCAATAGAGTGATAAGTACTTTTTTGTCCTTAATCAGATATCTTAGGTTCAAATATTTTACTCTCAACGCAAGACATCTCGACTCGAATCTAAATGCCTTGATCCTTAACATGAGACACTCTCGACACTAATCCAAAAATAGCCGAACTTCAATACGAATATCAGAAACTAGATCAAAAACCTTAGAAAAAAATATAAATTGTGTTATGATTCAAGTCCTTTACTCCCAATGTAGAACGTTCCACCACAAACTCGAACACCTTTTTGGAGAGAGTGTTGTACCCCCAACATACATGGAGCTTTTCGACACAAATTCAAGTTTAATCAAACTTCAATGTGAATATCAAATATCAGGTTGAAAATCCCCCCCAAAAAGTATATTACGATAAAAATAACACGTCTGGAGTTCAAGTCCTTTAATCCCAACATAGAACGTTCCAATGCAAACTCGAACACTTTTATTAGAGAGAGTGTTGTTCCCGACAATATGGAATTTTTCGACACAAATTCAAATTAATCAAAATTTGATATAAATACCAGACATTCGGTCCAAAATCCCCCCCAAAAGTATATTATGATAAAAAAAATACGTTTCAAATTCTAGTCCTTTACTCCCAATATAGAACTTTTCTGACTCAAATTTGAACACCTTTATTAGAGACCATTATACCCCCAACGTGGAATTCTTTGATACAAATTCAAATTTAATCAAATTCCAATATTAATTTCGGACATTGCGTCAAAATTCCCCCCCAAAAAAAAAGATCTGTCTTTATAATGATAAGAACATAGTAGCAACTAAAGCCCACTGACTACCCAATAAAGAGACATCTCTTCCGAAAAACCTCAGCAATAATTTTCAATTCCTAAAGCAACATATTGAAACGACGTCGTTTTTTGACCTTCATTGCTTCAGATCTCTTCTTCCTCCATTTCTATAATTGCTCCTTTCAAATCTTCCATTTTCATCATTCTCGTAAATATATATATACACACACATATCTTCACACACACACTCAGTTATGTATACATATTGATGATACGTTGAATTTTGTATATTATTGGTGAATAGCTGAATTTGATTCGGATTCGGATTTTGATTTGATTGGATTGGATTGGAGTTGGTGAGGTATTGTTTCTGTTCGTAGTTGAAGATTTCTGAAAATGCCGGCGGTTTCTGGACCTGTAACGCCAGGACAGGTGAGTTTTTGCTTTTTTATGAATTTCTTTATTATAGTTATTGTGAATGAGTTTTGTTTCGGTATTGATGAAAAGTGAGTTTTTTACGAGCGTTTTCGAGCATTTGAAGTGTAATTGGAACCTCCTATGAGTTAAAGTGTGAAAAAATATGCACAATTGAAGAAGTAAAATATGTATAAATAGCAAAATTTGACGTTTTGGATGATTTTTCCCTGTTTTGACAACATAGGTAAGATGTGAGTTCTGATTTGTGAGTGAAAAAAGCTGTGAATTGACTTCCAAGGCTTGATGGATAACTGCTGGGATGCTGACGAAAACAAATTCAGCTTTTTTTTTTTTTGGTGCATTCTCTGTGATGGTTATTTCTTTGAAGGACAGAGATTTTCCTCGTAGATTTTGATCTAGTCTGCCATTGTTCTCTAGTTGGTGCTGTTATGGGGAAGTTTGATTTTCTTCACAGATGGTTGAGTTATTTAAAGATTAGCTCTAGACTCTCTTCTAGGGAAGCAATGGGTGTGGCGGAAAAGAATAAGTTTACTTTGCTCAAAATGACAGAGGGATAACAATCATTAACAATACGTAAACTTCGGGGTCCAACTATATGTCTCGTCTTTCTCTCATCCATGTAAAATAAATTCAAGCCGAGTAAATTGGGAGAATGTAAAGCTGGATTTTCTTTACAAGGAAAGGAATGGAGTTTTCTTGCAACATCACTCTTTAGAAATGACTACTTTTGCAACTTTTGGATCTTCAAAAAGTGTTGCATTTTTTAAATTTTAAGGTTAATTATGTGTAGGTTTTCTTTCATTTTGGTACGTGAAAACTTTCAGTTTGTCTATTTGTGTGATTATAATGGAAATTCAGCTACGTAACTCACATAGGCATGCCTTTAGTAGTGAATGGATATGTTTGAGGTATGTGTGAATTGATCACGTTGTGCAGGATCGTTGCTGGCTACATATAAGCCCTTTAACAACTTTCCTCTGCTACCACAAGCACTTAGCACTCTTTACATGAAATCTTGGCATCGCATAGAGAAAAAGTTGAAGTAGGTGCTTGATGTTTGATCTATTATAACAATATATACTGTTTTGCTTTATGGCTGATGCAGTTATAATTTTATAGCAATACCGAATCTCAGATCTCTTATCCATGACATCCATAAGGTCGTATCTCATTTGTAAATTTTCAGAGTGCTCTTTTTCCTTAAATTTTCTTTTGGATGAATTTGCCTTGTATTGGGTTAAGGTTCTGGTGTCAGAAAGAAGGTGCTATCTGCATATTGTAGAATTTGGTCATTCTGGATTTGTCTAGTATGTTCATGCATTTTAAGGTTTCAATGCACCTGTACTGCTTCTGCAATGTTGAACATCAACAATTGCTTTAATTGTTTTGCTCTTGAGGAAATCTTGCATAGATATCTACTGAAGCCTACTGTTATCATCCCTCAGGTATCATTTTTGCTTGGATATATCCCTGTCCTCATCGCATGGATGTATGCTGAGTGGTTGGAGTACAAGAAATGGTTGTTCCCCTTTAAAGTGTAAGTTAATCCATCATATACCCCTGTCCTCATCTTATATCCTCATGCTGCAGCTAGATTTTCTGAGACATGCTAAGTGCCATAGAATTGTTTAACGGTCTTATCATATTACGAATCAAAAATAGGCTGCTATTTTTTTGATATGCTTAAGTGAAGGAAACACAATAATTAAAAAATAAAAATTTTAAAAATATTTTTTAAGTAATTGGTCTATTTCTGTGCCTGGGGCTATTATGCAAAAAGATAGTTGTAGCATTTGTGTGCTTCCTGTAAGTCGCTTGCCAAAAACTATCTAATGGCTTTATTTAAAAAATCAGAATTGGATTTAGCGTGAGTAATTCTCATCCAGATAATGCAAACAAATGTTGTGTTATACAAATGCTACAAAAATGTTGGTGGATAATAAAGAGGCAACAATGTTGATACTAGTGTGTGGAATATGAATGCTCTCTTATATTATTTCCTGATTATTAGTAATAGGATGTTTCGTTAATGCTTGGGTCAAACTCATCCATACACAAGTACAACAACGACACACTCAGTGTATTCCCACAAGTGAGGTCTGGGGAGGGTGAAGTGTACACAGACCTCACCCCTATTTTGAGGATATAGAGAGAATGTTACTGATAGCCCCTCTCAAGTTTCTCTAAAATTAGTATACCAAGAAATAGAGAACTGCAGAAAATTATTGTTTTCTATGAAAGAAACCCATTCTTCTAGACAACAAGGAATATCATGGGTGCGCCAAAATAAAATATGTGATACGAGGCTGTTCCTCAAATTCACAAAATTCATCTCTAACCCTTCAAAACCTCTCCCATTACGCTCTCCAAATAACACACACAAGTGCTAGTAGAGCAACTGTCCAGGTCCTGTACCTTTTTCTCCATCTACCACAAATCCAGCAGCACATCAACATCTTTATAGTGATTGGCATCACCCGTTACATGCCAAATCAATTAAGTATTTTCCAATTCCAAACCATAACGTTGAGGCAAAACAATGATCGTAGAAGGAGATGCTTGACATCTTCACCCGCTTCCTTGTACATGAAACGCCAACTAGCACAAACAATCTTCCACTTCCCAAGATTCTCGGCCCGTCAAGATCTCCCGTCTAGTTGCTAACCAAAAGAAGAAACACACCTTTCTCGGGATGATCGGTATCCAAATAGAGCTATTTAGAAGGGTAGCCTATGTGTATTCAGGGTTTTGGGGGAAGATGGATGATCAGACAAACAAAAAATCTGAACAATTGGTCAAAGCTACAATTACGAATATAACCCATTTCAGGAAAAAACTACACTTATGATGATAATAGGAAAACAATGGATTAGGACAAAAGGCACAGGAGTTGTGTGTTGAAGTAGCCAAGTCTAATTTGTGCCTGAAGGTCTTTTTGTAATTTTTTCCTTCAAAATTGCTTCTGGAAACTGACACATTTAGCTCACATGACATTATCCAGATATTTTATTATCTCTCCTCTTTTTGTTTTTTTGACTGATGATGGTACCAAGCCAGGTTTGTAGAAGCAACAAACCTAACTTTCCTGAAAAGGAAGATAAGTATAAGAAGCAAAGAAAAGCAAACCAATTATTAGATGTCCCTGCCATCACTGCTTGTATACCACCTTCTCCTCACTTCCGTTTGGAGTCCTCCACCCCCTTTCATTGACTAGTTCAATTTTGCCCTGTCCTGACCATATACAGCCCTGTCCAAACATCGGATGTTTTAGATGTCATTGTTCTTCTTGATAGTCTCTCTCTCAGCAGCTGTTGGTTCACAATTCTCTCTCTAAAAGAATGTTACATTGCCTGCTTAGTCCAGCTTGAAAAGGATTTTGACTCTTTATCTTCCAAAATCTACCCCAAATGAGACTCCTGCATTGACTATACACTCTTGTCAAGAAATTCAATCATAATCAATTTCCACATTAGCTTTGATGCTTTAGAGATCTTTAGAAAACATAAGGTTGACTGCATTGCTTTAGAGATCTTTAGAAAATATAAGGCTGACTGCATTGTGTTAGTGCTTCTAATAGATGATTAAAGTGCATTGGTGGTTCTCAATAATGTTTCATCCCGTCAAAATTGTAAAACCCCTTCCAAGGATTAGCTTGTGTCATCTCATTCACAGGGAGTCACCACTACTATTTTACTTGTTATTATTTTTGAAAAGAGTGAACTTTTTGAAAATGAAGCATTCACCTTATGCCTGTGCAAAAATGAACTTTTAGTTATAGACAAAAAATTTCTTTGGGCAACTTGATTTTAAACACTATAAATATTGTTTTGTGAAGGTGGAATTATCCAGGGATATTACTTAATCTAGCATTGAAGTGTGTTATTTATATGGTTGACTTTTTCATGCCAACAGTCATTCAGATAATAATTTGGATGAACTTGAGATCTCAACAACCAAGGAAGAAGATCGAGCTGCCCTACTGGAAGGAGGTCTGTCAAAATCTGCATCTGTGAAGTCAAGTTCATCAATAAAAACAAACATAATTAGGTCAGTGTGCTAACAAACATTTAATTTGCTGAACATTCTTCTTTCTAAGTTCATGAATCTTTCATTAACATTTTCCACATATTTGTAGGTTTCTGACAATGGAGGATGCATTTTTGCTAGAAAATCGAGCAACTCTAAGAGCAATGTTTGTCACTTGGATATTTTGATTTTGCTGCATATAGTTTCTCTTGTAATTTTAATATTTCCTTCTTTATGGTCTCATACAGGTCTGAATTTGGAGGAATCCTGGTTTATTATTATCTGTGTGACCGTACAAATCTCTTTGCAGATTCTACCAAGGTGTGTGATCTTCTATTCATGTAACAATGTATAAACATTTGATTTAAGGTCGTGCTGTGTATATCCATTCTTAATTGTAAGTTCTGTTTACATCATAACAACTACTGGATTACCTCATGGAATAAGTGCATACAAGCACTTTGAGGTGCAATCAGAATAACCTGTTTTTACATATACATATGAAATATATGCTAAGCCAGTTCAGACAAAATGACTTGCTACTTCAGATACTTCTGTGTGCATTATGAATTCCTGAACCTTGTCTTGATTGAACTGTTGGAATTGCAAGTTCTATGACTTAAGTTTATCATAGTGTCTTCTAAGTTTAGGTCATGTATAACAAACTTTGCTGTAAGTTATTGATACAATATACTAGCATTCGATAAGCATGCTTGTGTCTAAACCTTATTCCTTTTCATAGCATTGGATTATCTGATTCTCATAGCTGATGATTGTTCTTGTAGAGAACTGTAATTGCCTTACTATATCTTTTTTCATGTTTTACTCAGTTTAAATTTTTTACAAGCACGTAATCATTTCATTATGGGTAAATTGTTTGCACTGCCTTTCCCTTAATTATGTATTGGTTGTGGATATGGAACGGCCAATAAGAATTGTGAGTGGACTAATTCTATTGGACTTGATCTTTAAATATCTCTGTGTTGCTGCAACTTTTGTTTATATGTGATTCTCACTGCTGAGACCCCTAAGATTTTTTTATTGTCCATGTGATGCACTCATTAACAGATTTTTGCATGTTGTTTTCCTTGAACAGAGCTACAATCGTGATCTCTTCATCTTTCTGTTTGTTCTTCTGATCATAGTGTCGGCAATGACTTCTCTCAAGAAACATAATGACAAATCAGCATTTTCTGGCAAATCAATACTTTATCTTAACCGCCATCAGACAGAGGAGTGGAAGGGATGGATGCAGGCAAGTTTTTGCTTCTTATTTCCCTTCACTTATTCATGCTTCATTTTAGAATGACATAAATCTTGTTTACATGGATTGTTTTGGCAATACTGTCTTTGTGGTGTTTTTTTCTCCAGCAATCTTTTGCACTAGTATAGCTGCATGTTTGTTTTACTACATCCAAGTATTTTGTGTTAATAGGTTGCATGAATGATCCTTGCAACTTCTTTTGCAATGTGTAACCTTCATCTGTTTATGTACCTCAAAATCGCATCTCCTGAAAAAAGGAAATATCTCAAAAGCTCATTTAAACAGTGATACTTCCCGTAGAGATTTATTTGTGCTCTATCTATATTGACTCACTCTATCCTTTTTCTGCAACAGGTTCTCTTTTTGATTTATCATTATTTTGCTGCGACAGAGATATACAACGCAATTAGGATTTTCATTGCTGCATATGTATGGATGACTGGATTTGGGAACTTCTCCTATTATTACATAAGAAAGGATTTTAGTCTAGCTCGGTTTGCTCAGGTAACATTTGGTTTTTGTTGTACTTAATCACTGTCTTATATTGGTAGCTGAATCTCACATATCCATTTTCTCTGTCTACTGCTAATAATGAAAATTTTATCATTTATGCAGATGATGTGGAGGCTGAACTTTTTCGTAATATTTTGCTGTATTGTTCTCAACAATGACTACATGTTGTATTACATCTGCCCGATGCACACACTTTTTACCCTGATGGTTTATGGAGCCCTTGGCATTGGTCACAAATACAACGAGATAAAATCAGTGATGGCTTTGAAGTTTCTTATGTGCTTTGTCGTGGTTATCTTGGTTTGGGAGATTCCTGGAGTGTTCGAATTTCTTTGGGGTCCTTTCACCTTTATGTTAGGTTTGTTACTCTGTATTCTCATACATTTTGTTTCTGTCCACAATCACCTTACATTCTTAAATACTATGCATGCTGGAAAACTGTCAGCTTTAGTCTCAAAGTCAGTTCAACTAAGTCTGTATGAATATCTCTTTCTTCTGAGGAAATATTATACTGGCTTTGAGTTTTTGCCATCAGAAAATTTTAAACTACGTATGTGATAAATATTTTGGAAGTAGATATAACCCCCCCAAAAAAAAGGGAGGAAGTAGATATGGTTTGAGATCCCCCCC
>JAOTQJ010128739.1:0-10273 GCA_025642045.1 Solanum sejunctum | reverse complement strand
CATTTGGTCTCAAACTTTATTAAATCGAACCAATTAAGGACGTTCGGGGTTTAAATTACGTTGCGGGTCCTAACATTGAGCATAAGGCAATGTGGACGCTGAAGAAGTTGAATTTAAACTAAAATGATACGACAAACTGAAGGCTGAGCCAACTCAATAAGCTTGATGAATTTTGTTTAAAAGCATATGAGAGCTCAGCCTTATACAAACAAAGGATGAAACTGCAACATGATCGTCGTATAGAGAATTGCCAATTCTCACTGGGGACTAAGTGCTACTATATAATTTCAGGCTAAACTTGTTCCCTAGAAAACTCAAATCCAGATGATTGAGACCCTTTAGGGTAGTACAAATATTTGATCATGAAGCCATTGAGTTAGAAAAGAGAAATAGAGGGAAATTAAAGGTAAATGGCCAAAGAGCCAACCCATACCTTGGAAATGTAGAAGAAATAAAAACTATGAAAGCATGAACACTTGAGGAAGTCTAGTACTCAAAACGTCTATGTCATGCCGTGACAATAAATTAGGTGTTGGTTGGGAGGCAACCTAAGGTGGAGACTGACGCTTAGGCACCCAGGTATGTCCTTTTTTGACCCTAATTCTTTATTTTGTCATTTTTGTGTGCATTAAATATAATGTACCTCTTTTTCGATAGGGTGTGGGTAGTTATGGGCTTCAGTGATATCTGAGTAGCCTTGGCTTACAATTACCCTAATTTTTAAATTCTAGGAATTTTCTTACCTGTGTTGTTTTTCCCATGGATATTTAGTTTCTATTGAACCAAAATATTTAGGAGGTTTAGGTAGTATTGGTAGCATATAGTATTGATATCTGTAGCATATATGTGTTTTTGTGCTTTTTTTTATGAAAAATAATGCCACCAAATTTTTTATTAGCTAGTCTAGATAGCAACCATGCATGTTTAATAATGTTATGAGTGAGGATAAATTGAGATAAAAAAGCATGATCTGAGAGTCTGTATTGATAGTGTAATCAGTGCTATGTGAGTGTGAGCTTAATTTGCTAAAAAATTCATGTATTGTGTTTCAATTAAGAACTTTCCTATTACTCTGATTAGATTGTAGGCTAGTTGGTTAGGAAAGGATCTTAGGCCATTGTTCATAACAATCCACTTAGCCTAAATAACCAACCAAATGTGTGAAATATTCCTTGATCCGAATATTTGAGCCTGATATGTACCCTTACTTTGTAAAAACCTAAATGACCTAGCCTTATTAGATGTAAAATTCTGAAATTGGCCCTGGTCCTTCCTTGAACATTATGCACCTTGACTGAGGCAAAGTAGTCCTGATTCCGAGGTTGAATAATGTTCACCTCAACTCAGGCTTTTCTAAGGGTGGCTGGTGTAAGGGTAAAACACAAAGTGAGGGTGAATGTTAGTGATATATGAAAAAAAGGAAAAAAAGTGTACTGGGTGCAGAAAAATGTGTGATGCCTAATTATGAGCTACAAAGAAAAATAAAGTGTAAAAATAAGGCAAAAAGCTGAAAAATAAAAATAAAACACCCAAAAAATCTTGAAATAGGAGAAACAAAGAATAAAATGAAAAATAAGTGTGAGAATAAAATGAAAAATAAGTATGTTGATAGGGAAAAAGTATAGGAAAATGTAGTGTCAAGGAGGACCTTTAGTCAGTATATTGCCAAAGAATCCTACCAAAGCCTCCTGAGCCTTTGTTACAAATCTGTAAAGTCCTAAAGCGATCCTAGTCCGATTAGTTATAGGTCTTAGTCATAGGTATAGGAGTAAGCATATGTTATTGAGCATGATATATAAATGTCTTTTATGAGAGTGAGTGATTTTGCATAGTCCCAAGATTATACATGAAAACATCATAGTGAGTGAGATATGAGACTTCTTTATGTAAGTGCACTTGCATTGTTAACATTAGACTCATTTAGTGATTGTAGCCTGTTAATAGTTACCTCGATTGTCATAGTTGCATTGTCGTATGTATTGATCTGTGTTGGTTTGCTAGATAGCTATCTGATTGTGTTTTAAAAGGGGATGTGGGTATCTGTGCTTAAGTATGATGAGACGTATGCCATTAGATTGAGGTTTGTGGGTTACTGTGCTACTTATATAGATTGAGTCCATCACTTGAGGATAAGCAATAATTTTAAATTGAGGGTATTGATTTTCTATCAAAATATAATACTTTTGATGCTTAAAATTTGAAATTTTATATGTTCTCAATTCGATGTTAGTAGATTTGATGTGTTTTTATATTTATTTTGCAGGATATCAGGGTTGGCACAATAGTTGGGCAAAATATACAGAAGTGACTAAATTTGAAGAACCACGAGACCTTTTACAGGCCATAGAGCATTCTACGAACTGTAAGGAAGGTTTCATGTGCATTCCAATAGAGGTTTAACTTTGAAGATGAGTTTACGAATATGCAGATGAGCTGTAGAAGACTTAATAAGCCGTAGATTCAATCTCGTACCCTGAGGATCAGAAGATGAAGACCTTCTAAAAATTCATCAGATGAAACATGAGTCGTAGAACTTTTTACGGGCAGTAGAGGGGTGTCATAGAAGTAAAGTCCAGAATTGAAGGAACAGTTCATCTAAGCCCAACTAAGAGCCATAAACTGTTATATGACCCATAGAGCACCTTGTAGAGCCTGCCGACCTAGTTGTCTTAATTTATTTTGGATTGATTTTTTAAACACTATAAATAAGTTTTTAGGTTATTTTTCTTAGAGAGGCAAGATAGAACGAAGGAAAATAATGGAGAGTTTGAGAAACACTTGTAAACTTTAATTTCATTTTCTAATTTCAATCTTACAATTCTCATTGAAGAGTTAGATTTTCTTGTGCTTGACTTTATTGTGTAAGTGCTCTATTATGTTATTAAAATTCATAAGTCTTGCATTTACACTGATCATGAGTAGCTAAATCTATAACTAGGGTTGTGGGAACCATGAAGAACTAACAAGGTAAAATCAGATAATTCGTAATTCTTGAAAAGTGTGCATGCATGTACTAATTAATTCTCTTTATTTTGAATACTTCTAGTGGTGGCCAACATAAGAACCTGTCTAGTGTTACTGACTGGGCCAAGGTAGTAATGAATAGAAAAAGTGATTAATCAATAGGATTCAGTCGATGTTTCTCATCTAATCAACCGAACTGGGCTAAGGGGAGGTTGTACTGGGACAATAGGTAAGGGTTAGTAATGTCACACAACAGGAATAGACCAAATCACGTAGTGAAATTCGCCTCTCACCTGGCCCAAAGGGTTTGGTGAACTTAACTTACTATTCTGCATGTTGTACACTGAAAAAGAATTTGGTTATTTGGTAATACTAAGTTAGGGAATCATGAGGAACACAAAACCCTAATTTTTCTTCATATTAGTTTAACGTTTGTTTTAGCTTAGAGTTACTTTTATTAGTCATTATAAATGCCCCCTCCTTGGGGACATAAGTTGGTTAATAAACTCAAATTGCAATTAAATTCTTCTATCACATTCTCTTGGGTTCGACCCTAACCCTGGTTAGGCTATATATCTTGACAACGACACTATATTCTCAAAAAGGAGGTGTAGCTTGGATGACATCAAGTTTATGTTGTGTTTTCATTTTTGTCCTAAAGATTGTTTCTTCCCTTTATATGATTAAGATGAGACCCTTTCCCTATTCTTTTATAGATTATTATCAATGATTTACTTACCTTATATATGCTTATTGGTATGTTAAGATGTCTTGGTTAGAATATTTTAGACTTTCAATCGTCGTGTCCCACCTAGGGCCTAGCTTGATCATGACAATAGTTGCCAATGTAAAACCATATTTTCCCTAATGGAACTACCAAGCTACTTCAGGAATCACACATCTACTAAGGGTGGCCCTTTATCCTATGGTGACACATAGTTATAGGATAATAAGATATCTATTAATGGGTCATGCCTTTACTAGCATACGAATCTCTATTCCAAGATTCTCTTAGTGCTAAGTAAACTATCAACAAAATAGAAATCATAAATAATCAAATCATACCATGTCGAGAGGCAACATCTACTAATCCATTCATTTTTATAAAATCATAATCATAAAATAGCTCCTTTTATAATAATTCGTATAATATGAGTGTAGGCCTTTCAACATTACAAATATATGCTTAGGTGAGAAAATTCACTAGCATTTATACTTGTATTGAATAGCATCATAAAGTATAAGTCATACTTTCCATGAAGCTAATTACTTAAGAATCTTATCAATTCATGATCATACTTGAAAACTAAGGTAAAACATGTGCACAAATGATATCAACTTGAATTCATGTAATTTGAATGAATCATGCACAATCATGTTCCACGAGTACTCTTTACAGTTTGTGAAATATTTTACGACTTGTACAAAGGATTCATGATTCGTATGTCAGTAATAGATTCTGGTCTTTTCTTTTGATTCTGTCTTTTAATCTTTTTGGATATTATACTAGACTAACTTTGAATAAAATCGTGCACAATCATGTTTCATAAGTACTTTACGGTTCGTGATATCTTTTACAATTCGTGCAAAGGGTTTATGGTTCCTTTATATAATAATAATAATAATAACAATACTACTACTACTACTAATAATAATAATAACAATAATATAACAACAATAATAATAACAATAACAACAACAACAACAACAATAACAACAACAACAACAACAACAACAATAATAATCATAATAATAACAACAATAACAATAATTAGAATAATAACAACAACAACAATAATAATAATAATAATAATAATAGTAATAATAATAACAATAACAATAACAATCATGACGATGAGGAGGGGGAAGAGTTAGATCGACCAAGTGACAGGCTTAATAACAAAAAGAGACTACTTACTCCTATATAAAGCATTATATTGATGACACTAAAATAAAGAGCTAAACAACACCGACAATGAAAAAATATTTTGTGAGAGGGTCTTCACTTGAGAGAGACAAGTGGCAGTGACATAAGAACCCTTTTTTGATCATGTCCGAATTGTTCTTGTTATTTAGTTTGGTTTTCGGAAGTTAGTTTTAACTTTTGACTTTTCCTAATTATGTGTATTAGATATTGTAAGAGAACCAACAACTAGGTAGAGTTGATGAGACCTACAATAGAAACATATAGTAGAGAGGAGGAGAAAATATGTGTAATAGTTAGCTTCTTTGATGTTATAGTAGTTAATAGAGGTGGCAAAATAAGCTCCAACATAAGTAACTTGTTTAATTCGTTCATAATTTTATGAGTTGAATTCAGTATGATTTAAAATTGGACTAATTTTCAGTACACTTTAATTCATTATAAAATAATTTTGAGCTGAGCCTAATAAGATTCTCACTTCAGCTTAATGTACCATTTGTTTTGTATGTTCAATGCTAGTATTGAATTAAGCGGGTTAAATTGGACGGATCATTACCCAACCCGAATTTTAGCCCATTTGAGCTCAATTGATTTGAGCCCAAAGTATATTTGGGTGGGTCAAGACTCAACTCGAAATTTAATACAACTCATTATAACCTTCTCAATTTCAACCCAACCCGCCCATTTAACACGCTAATAATTAACATTTAAAACATATAAAGACTTATTTAGTGATAATTCCGTGGGTCAGGATCTCAGGGACAACATAAAATAGCAAAACAATAAGGAAATTGCCCCTACCATAAAATTAGGCAAACTTCAATATTATTATTTGATTCATCAGTGTTCTTGCTGTTAGTAAATTAATTCGTATTTATTTTTGCCGTTACTAAAGTTCCAACATCAAATGAATAGGCTTTATATTCCCAAATTTGTCTATGAAAAGAAATCCAAATTTACCTCAATGTTTAGATTATCCAAGTGCTGAAGCTCCAGTAGGAAATAGGATAAACATGAGGGTTTTTTTCGTAATCACATAGACAGTATTTGACAATGTTTTTAACGAAGGGTAAATTCTGAAAATTTCATATATCACAAGGAAAAGTTTCCTTTTCCTATTAATCAATGTGTTGAATTAAACTACTTAGGATGATTCATTAGTATTTTTTTATGATGAGCTAAAATACATAATCAAGTCAAATGAAAAGACAAATTTAAAATAAGTTTAGACCATTTTTAGAAGAGTGAGTTTTAGATTGTTTATTTAGCTTCCAAATTGAGGTGAATAATGCAACCCAACAAATGGCACCTTCTCTTTCTTTGCGTCATTTTCTAATTTGTAAGCTTGCGAATAACAGAACCTCAATGAAGGTATATTCAATCAAAAACAATGTGGATAAGGTTCATTTGCGACATCAGCTTTAGTGCCATAGATGTGACATGGCCCACTAAAGGATGTGATTGTTTCTCCTTTAATTGGAGTTTTCGAACTTGAGTCTTGAGAACGAAAAAAAATTTTATTGGGAGTATTTTTCCCCAAACGAGATCCTACGTGATAGAAATTCAAATATAATCGAACTCTAATGTGAATATCGATGACAAAAAAAAAGAATGAAGGAAAAGTAATAAGGGAAATGACATGTGATGTGAGACGTAATGTGTAATTTGGTGGTTGGATTATTCGGATTTAGTCTTGTGTACACTAGACTGGATGTCGGCTAGTTCGCAGATTAAGAGGTTTCAAGATTATTGTTCCAAAAATTATAATTTGTGAAAAAATTTATTCTTTGGAGACATGTGATAAAATAATATTAAATGGACTAAAATAAAGTATGGTGTTTAGAATTAAGTTTGAATTTAAATTTATATTTTTTATTAAAACTATAGAATTTATATCTTCAATCAAATATTAAATTTATATAACGTATTTATCTCAAATTTGATCATAAGACAACTCACCTTATTTCATGAGCCAAATGTCATATTCATACATACCCAGTACCTCAAAAGGCTCCCGCTCATTACGGGATAAGAGTCAAATGTCATATTACAAGATTAAAAAAAAAAAAGCATTCTACACTCCTTAGTTAATAACATACACTGAATAAATTTCTCATATGTGAAATCACTTAATAAAGTTAGTTTATTTATTTTTATATTAATAAAACCACTTTATGATATATTTTATACAAGTCACTTTAGTCGAAATTGTGATTTTCAATGAAAAAAAAATACTTTGCATGGCTTTTAAAATAAATTCATGAAAAAATTAACGCTCTCTAAAATCTAGTGTCGTCGTCGTCGTCTTTTAACTTCTTCATGACTGATCTGGCCGTTGACTGGCCCTCAAGGGCTAGTCAACCTGTCGCGCCCCCCTCCGTTGTGAGTCTATTCAAATCTACTCCTACAACGGTGAAATCGATTCCGAGCAAGCCGATCTCATATCTACGTGGTGAGCCCATAGTGTAATGGGAACAATCAGAGGTGGACCAAATCGTGATCAACGAGAATCTACAATATGTTGTGGTTGGCAAATTCTCGTATGGGTGGTCGGAGATTGGGGACGCGTGGCCCCACGCGCACTCGTATATATATAATGCTGAAATAAAAAGGAAAATTGGATCGGGTTTATTTGATTTAGATCAAATCGATTGCAATTTTAGTCAATTAAATTGAATTTGATTGATCAATTTGACTGCACGATAAATTATACGAATTAATTAAAGAACTTGAAATAATTAAGAATAATAACTCTAAAAATGAAATTTATTTGAGAAAATTTCTTTTTTTGCATTTTTGAAAGCTAATTACTTTAAATTATTAAAAATTAAAAGCTCAATGATTGATTTGTACTATGGAGAGTAAAAATTGAGTGTCAACAGTGAATTCCAGTGGATGCCCCTTTTATGTCCTGCAGCAAAGCTGAAGAGGGTGAAAAAGGCTTTACTAAATTGGAGCAAGAGAGCATTTGGAAATATTTTTATCAAGAAGACTACTCTTGAAGATATCATTTAGGTTAAGGAGGCCCAATTTTAAATAGATCCCACACCTAAGAACTGAGCTCAATTGCACAAGATAGAAGTGGATTTGAAAAGGTTTCTGAGGCTAGAAGATGACTTTTGGAGGAAGAAATCTACGATGAATTAGTTTGTGCAAGGGGATAGAAATATTAAGTTCTTCCATTCTTATGTACAAGAAAAGAGGAGGAAGCTTCATTTGCATGAAATCTCATATGGTAATAGGCAGAAGCTTAGTAATCAAACAGAAATTGGGACTGCAACTGTGGATTTTTACAAGGGCCAGTTCACACAGGAGAAAGCTATCAACAACTGGTAAATATTAAAGCATATTCCTAAGTTAATTTTAGAAGTTGATAATGAAGTGCTTACTAAATTATCATCTGAAGATAAAATCAAGGGGGTTGTGTATGGACGGGTGGTGATAGTGCAGCAGGTCCTGATGGTTTTACTGGAGCATTCTTTTAAAGTTGTAGGGATATTATAGCAGAGGATTTGGTGATAATTGTGAAGGCCTTCTTTTGTGGGAGAGAACTACCTAGGTTTGTCACTCACACTAATCTTGTTCTCATATATAAGAAGGAATTTCCTTCTACTTTTTTTGATTTGAGACCTATAAACCTTAGCAGTTTTGTTAATAAGATTATTTCAAGAGTGCTACATGAAAGGATTGTTATGATACTATCAAAAATAATCTCTCAGAATTAATCAGGATTTGTGAAGGGAAGGTCCATTACTGAGAGTGTTCTGTTACCACAGAAAATAATTAGAGAAATTAATAGAAGAAATAAGTTGATTAATGTTGTTGTTAAGCTAGATATAATCAAGACATATGACAGAGTTTTATTGATATATCTGATCAAGGTCTTGAGAGGTTTTGGATTTTCTGAAGTGGTTATAAATATAGTGTAGAGGCTAATTTTTAATAACTGGTACTCGATATTAGTTAATGGGTAGACACATGGTATCTTTAAATCATCCAGAGAACTGAAATAGGGAGATCCCTTGTCACCTACGCTATTCATTATAGCTGCTAAGGTGTTATCTAAGAGGTTAAATAGTTTAAATGATGACAGATATTTCAAAGGATATGGACTACCTAAATGGAGTCCAGCAATTAATCGCTTATCTTATGCTGATGACATTATACTATTTTGTTCTGGGGGTGAGGAAGTCTGTTATTAAGATGATGCAAATGCTAAAGGGCTATGAGGATGTCCCAGGCCAGCTAATCAACAAAGCAAAGAGCTTTTTCTACCTAGTTGAGAAGACTCCTTTGATATATACCAAATTGAGGAAATTGACTGGTATCATCCCAGAAATTTTTCTTTCACATATGTTGGATGCCCAGTGTACTATGAAAGAAAAAAAACGCATACTTTGAAAACATCATCAGGAAGCTATCAAGGAAGATTTGTTCTTGACAGAATAGATTCCTCTCTTATGATGGAAAGATTATTCTTATAAAGCATATTCTGCAGTCCATGCCAATTAATATGTTGTCTGCCTTAAGCCCTCCTAAAGGGGTAATAAAGATGATGCATCAGATCTTCTCAAAATTCTTTTAAGGTGGCTCACAAGCAGAAAAAAGAAGGTAATGAGTGGCTTGGGAGGAGATGTGCTTCCCTATAGAGGAAGGTGGGTTAGGATTTAGGTCTCTATTTGATATGAATAGGTCCCTAATAACTAAGTTGCGGTGGAATTTCAGAATATCTATAAGGTCATTATGGTGTACATTCATGACCAAGAAGTACTGCAAAAAGATGCACCCCAGCTTTGACACCAACAAAGGTGTATCTCAGGTTTGGAAAAGCATGATGGATATCAGGGAGGAGATAGAACCTTATATCTGGTGGCAGATTAGGGGAGGAAATTTTAGCTTTTAATTTGATAACTGGACAAGATGTGAGGCACGATATTCTCTGAAAGGGGATAATGCACAAGAAGAAGCACTACTAAAAAAGTGTAAATTACATGAATATTTTCCTGGGGATTATATAGGACAATTAGCAGGAATTTAAGTTTTCAACGAATTTTCCTATAAAAAAATTCGATGGTAAAACCTTCATAGGTAATTATTTCCTGCAAATTTCAAAATTCCTAAGTATATTACCTAGGAATTTAAATTCTGCATGTAAATTACTTGCGAATTTTTCCACAAAAAATTAAAATATTTCATTTTTTGGGGTAAAAATAAAGTTTGTAAGAATGTTCTTACAATTTTTTTGGGCAATTAATACCATATGAAGGAATTTTTATAAATAATATTTAAATTATATTACATGGTCTGCATGTTAGACCCCGTAATTAATTCAATCGAAGTAAATCGTTCTATTGGAAAAGGTGTGTCGAACATGGCATAACTTAA
>JAOTQJ010128728.1:0-10273 GCA_025642045.1 Solanum sejunctum | reverse complement strand
GGTAAGGTCTGCGTACAAGTCACTCTCCCCAGACCCCACATGTGGGATTACACTGGGTATGTTGTTGTTGTTGTTGTACTATGGATTGATCTTTGTCTATTGAGACTATAAATGATTCAAGCTATAAAATCTATGAGCTATTGTAAAGTTTTGATATGATTTACAAGTTATCCATGATGGCTTTTTACCATGATGTTAGTGGGCTGATTAACATCACTACAAGATGCATTGATTTTCCTATTATATTCTTTCATCTTTGCATGATTTGAACATGTTCTCACACCTAGACTCTGCGGAATTCTATCTCCTAAGACTCTATTCAGGCAAGTCTTAGAAGATCCAACCTATGACTTCGAGAGAGATTTCAACTCAAGTCAATTTCATCCTAGTTCATCTAGTTATTAAAGGTATGTGGGATTGATTCATAATTTCCTTCAAACATGAAGACCCAAAAATCTATTTCTTCAATTTCATGATTTCTAAGTATTGATTGCAAATAGGTCTTTTAAATTATTTTTAATTTCTTAAAATTGAGCTATGGGCTAAACTTAATTATAGATTTCATGTGTGATTTAAGTGTTATTATTATTATTTACCTAAGTTTTTGAAGAATTAAATATGCATATCCCTTTAATTTATGAATCTATGCATGGGTAAATTCAAGTATGTTTTAATTATTGGTTACTTAATGGATTTCATATGATTTCTTCGGATTATGTTGTTTTAACTATGAATTCTAAGTACCCATGCTATTCGTTCATTGCTCATGACATATGCATTCACGAATGGTATTTTCATGACATGCATGATGTGGGTTATGACCTAATTATGATTATGGCTATGATTTCAAAACAAGTATGGTTATGATAAGATATGTGATCACATAATTTCTGTGATATGGCTTGTAATAATTATTGCTGAGGATTCACTAGTGTGCACAACTAGGCATGAGCTACTCCTATGCATGTATTCATGAATTGAAATATGATTTGGCTTTTTATCCAAAGTATGGATAATTATGAAATATGTTCGACTTTTAAGCCTAAGTGTGCATGAAAAAAATTTGAAATACTTATGCCTCTTTTTCAAGTATGTATATGCATATGTATTCATGTGGGATGATCACCTAACACTAAATAAGATTGGAAATGGGTGCTCAACCTAAGGAGCCCTTAAGTAAAGTCTCTCTTCTCATAACTACGTGTCAGTATAGGTTTATATTTATGCCCCTTAATGGGATGATTATGAAATCATTCCAAAAATGCTGAGCTAATATGGAAGGTGGCCATTACATTATAAAGATTGGGTCATAAGGTGTGGTATAGGCTACATTTGGTAAGTAGTTTATTTATCCTTTGGGAGGCTTCACTAGGCAGATTCATGTTTTAGGATGCATGGGTTTGACATGTCAGTTATGGTCCCGTCCCCGTATGTTGAAGTATTACGATGTTCATGCATCATAGATTTCATGACATATTGATATTATATTCTTTCCTATATACTTCTTTCTTTATATATGTGCTCTTGTCATCTAACATTGAAATACAGGTTTACTATCTTCATATGCATTAGCTACCCGCATACTTAGTGCATTCAAACATACTAACACATACTTTTTCCTGCATGATCTAACAATGTAGGGGTTAGAGACTATCTTTATCTATCTCTTAATGGTTAGGTTTGACTGTGAGCTTGCTAGTTGTAAGTCATTTAGTCCAAGGACAAGAGCCACCTTCTATCTACCTATTATTTTATATTCACACATGTATTTACTTTGATGGTGAGCTAAGGACATGTCTTGGTACCTATCCTATTCTATGAACTAGAGGCATTATTAAACATCATTTAAACTCAATGTACAGGCTTGTTATGTTTGATGCTTATAGCTTATGGAGAATATGTTTATGTCTATGTTATGATGGTGATGCTATGATTATATGATTATGTTGAGATGTGAAATATGGAAAGTCTTACGACCCTTCTATCCCCATAGCATGAGTTATACTTACTCGCCCCTTAGAACTTAATTGTTATTTTCTACATAATTCATGCAACCCCCTTTCCTGATGATATCCACGTATCTAAAGCCCCATTTTCCTTAGAACAATTTGCCTATTTATCAACCATGCACTTTCGGTATGATGAAGTGTATATGGATACTTTGAGGCTTATTTCGGGACTCCTAGGTTCCCATTAGGCATGTCACTCCTAGGTCCTAGGCCCAAGGCATGACAAACTTGGCATTAGAGCACAAAGCTTTTATAATGGTTCTTATAGTCTAACATGTCGCATCGAGTAGAGTCCTATTCATAGGTGTAAAGTACACCATACTCTTGAGTGGAAAGCTATGATGGCGTTTTAGGAAATATCTCACTTATTCACTACTTATGTTATGCTATGTAATATGTCTTAAGCTTCTTAACTTTAATGACCTCCTTGATAACCCCCTTCCTTTGTTATAGAATATATGATAGCATCATACAAATATCTACTTCATTGAAGGAAATGAATGAAAAATATGAAGCTTTAAAAGCTCAAAGGAGGCCCATAACAATAATCTCAAACCAAGGAGCATAATGAAAAGCTCAATGGGCTTCGATTGCATATCCAAAGGCGTTTTGTTGGGGAAGAAAAGTTAAAGCCCAAGAAGGATGAATTGTCCAAAATCTAAAATTATTTGGTGTCCCAAGTTCAATTCCAATAGGAAGAATTTTAGGTTTAAATTTCGTGCAAATAAGGCCAACATGAGTCCAACAATCAACCACAACAAATGTTTCTTTCTACCCAAGTTTGGAGAGAAGACTAGTCATCAAACTTTCCAAAATTCTCAAGATTCTTTTCCTAGTTGGGTTTTACCTTATTTTCTTATTTATATATAGGTTATTAATATTTTTTTTCTATTGAAGGTATCCTAGTATTATTTAATGCTTTCCTAGAACTACTAGGTCTATTCCTAGTTAAAAATAATTTATTTTCTTTCTAGTGTAGGATTTACTTATGAATTTTCTCTATAGATTTTGCATACTCCTTGGGCCTAACCTAAGAAATCCTCGACCTCCAAGGACCCTATAACATATATAGGAGTCATTTTTCTTTCATTAAGGACAATTAAATTAATATTAATAATATTTGAGAGAGTTCTATTGAACTTTTGTGACTTGTTCTTTGAGAATTTGTCTTTAAACCATTATTAGTTCATAGTTTGAGGTATAAAGTACTTTCTTCTTATGATATCTTTGACTTCATTTTGGTATTCTTTACAAGGTGATTAGTTTACATGCTAGTTATTATCTTTAGTTACTCATAAAGCGATCAAAATACATACCTGTCTACTATGGAGGCGACTAACCCATTATAGTTGACCAAATAGACCAACCATCCTCAACAATCATTTTACAACCTTGCGTGTTCTACACTCATTGGAAATATGCTATGCAAGTAGCCCATGCTACCCCAAGACCTCCAACATATCAAGCTAAGTTCAACCAAGATCACAAGGCAAGACTTCTATGCAATAAGAACCTACCTCTCTTTTTCTACAACTTGACACCCTCCCACTCAAGACGGGTTTATTAGGGAGTTAGAATCTAACTCTACATGTCCTACCATCTATCAAAACACAACATTCATACAATGATCCCATCCCAAGAATAACATCAGAACCACCACACCAACTCCAACAAGTCATAAGGATAGACCTAATGCAACAAGAACATGGGATCAATGCCTGTGAACATACTAGCAACAATACACTCAACCAAGAGGTTGATCCCAAAGGTTCACATAACAACTCCGAACACACAAGAAGCCTACTAGCAACCTAAAGTAATAATGAAAGGACTAGAGAAACTTTGATCCATCAAAAATCAAAACCTTTGACTAACCTTCATTCTTCGCCTTCCACTTTGAAGCGTCAAGGTCAAATAGAAGAGAAAAGAACACTCGTTAGAGGGGAAAGCCCTATCTCGGAGTCTTCCATGGACCTAATACAACCAGAACATAACCAAATAAGGCTTGAAACATGGTTAAAAGAGCATGGAGCTACAGGATGTCACAATATCTCTCCCTTGGGAACATTCATCCTCAAATGTGGAAGAACAAGGCTTGAAATGGTTAAATTAGAACATGAAACTTCCAACCATAATATCCATTGCGTAGCTTACTAGTTGAAAATCATAATGTAGTTAAAATTCATGCTAAAATGTTGTCAAATCATTCAAAACATCATTTTCAAAATCTTAACATAAGTGTAAAATCACCACGTGTTTGCCAATTTAAACATGAATGCATATGAATGATATAGGGGCTGAAACATAAGACTTGGAATTATAGAACAGACATGACGTGTTATCATAAGCTTCAATAGAATGAAAGAAATATGGATATTGCTTCTCCTTGCCTACACCGGCTTCCCGAGAGTTACATACAAATAGACTCCTCCTCCAAAGAGGGCCTAGGCATACACCACTTCATTATCATTTAACTTCTCTACTCACATATCCACACCTCCGTCGGGACCTTCTCCTAAGTCAACTTATCCTCCACATCACCTACGATCTCAAGGAGTGTTATAGCACTAGAGGCACCGACACATCCCATCAACCTAGAAGCATGAAGAACCTAACTAACCCGACTTCTATCCATAGGCAATCCCCAAACTTCTGAAACCCTACCAACTTCCCTCTACACTATATATGGACTCATAATCCTCAACTCAATTAGCAACCTTAAATACACCTAACCTACTTGGTACCGTAACCATCATCTCCCCCATTGGGAGACGACCTCCACTCTATCATTTTCTCACCCAAAACTTCAAACTCTAATAAGGCAAAAATCATAGCCTTGCTTTAACTAGACCTCTTAACCGAAGAAGATTTGGAACCCTCAAGAACTCTTTACTACCATTCTCAACTTCCTTCAACCTAACTCCCTATCTAGCTGACCGATGGACTACACTAGTCACCTCTTTACCACCATTAGCACAACGCTAGGCTACACATAGGCACCCTTCTTAGAGCATCAGTCACATCACTAGCCTCAACGGGGGACAAAATGCACACTCATATCATAACCCTTAAGGATTTCTAACCAACTTACTTGCTATCCACAATACACACCTAACTTATTTAGCAAACAACCTCTCATTCTCCAAGACTTGCAATGCTACCCCAAAGATTCACAAGCTCTAATCAAATTTATCCCCATCACTAGAGACCACCACCACATATCAAGGTAGGGTTTTAAGACCCTATTCTAGAGACCTATAAACATAGCCAATGCATAAATCAATAGAACAACTCCACAAATACTAATAATGCCAACTTGGGGACAAAGTTCTAATCCAAGATCAATCTTAGTGAAGTGACTAACCCATTGTAGTTGACCAAATAAACCAACCATCCTCAACATTTCATGCACTTTGAGTTTCCTAGAAGCGTAAGCCATGACCTTAACATTTTTCATTAGCACACAACCCAAACCAACTATAGATGAATCAAAAATACACAATAAAACCTCAAGCCCATCTGGTAGTGACATATAAGAGCGAACACTAGCCTATGTTTCAATGTTTGGAAGATTTTCTCACATTCATCAGTCCACACAAACTTAACCTTCTTTTGAGTCAAATTTATCATAGGGGAAGCAATGGAGGAGAACCCATTCAAAAACCTTCTATAGTAACCCGCAAGGCCCAAGAAACTCCTAATATCCAACGGGGTCAATGGTCTAGGCCAATTCCTAATCACATCGATCTTTTTAGGATCCACTTTAATGCCATCCCCCGACACCACATGACCCAAGAATGCAACCTCCTTCAACCAAAACTCACACTTGTCATATTTAGAATACAATCTCTCCTCCCTCAATCTTTGCAACATAACGCTCAAATGACCCATATGTTCCTCCCTACTATGTGAATAGATCAAAATATCATCAATGAAGACCACGATAAAAAAGTCAAGGTAGGGTATGAATACTTATTCATTAGGTCCATGAAGATGGCCGGTGCATTAGTCAACCCAAACTAGAACAGAACAAATTCATAATGCCCATATCTAGTTCAGAAAGCTATCTTGGGAATATCACACTCCTTCTCCCTAATTTGATAGCACCCAGACCGAAGATTAACCTTAGAGAAAAAGCTAGTCCCTTGCAATTGGTCAAACAAGTCATCAATCCTTGGAAGAGGATATCTATTTTTTCCAGTGACTCTATTGAGTTATCGATGGTCAATGCACATTCTAAGTGACCCATCTTTGTTCTTTAAAAAAATAGTGGTGCGACCCAAGGTGATTGGCTAGACCTAATAAACCCCTTTCCTAAAATTTTTTTCAATTGCTCCTTTAACTCCTTCAATTCCACCAGGGATATAGGTAAGGGGGAATGGAGATAGGTTGAATGTCAGGAAGGAGATCTAGTACAAAATCTATCTCCCTTTTGGGAGGGACACCAGGAAGGTCATTTGGGAAGACATCCAGAAACTTATTTAAATCTGGACTTTGGACTCCCCATCTCTAACTCTCACAAGATGATACAACCCCCCCCTTGGAAATCAACCTATGGGCTTTAATGCATGAGATGAACTCACCCCTCACTACCACATCATGACTTTCCCACTCAAGGATGAGTTTATTTGGAAATTGAAACTAGATCCTATGGGTTCTACAATCAATAAAAGCATAGTATGCATGCAACTAATCCATACCAAGAATAACATCAAAATCATCCATATCTAATTCAACAAGATCACAAAGTAAGATTTTATGCAAACTGCAAACCAGACAATTTTTATATACCCTCTCAGCAACAATAAATGCACCAATAGGAGTAGACACCTCATATGATTCATGCAATGACTCAAACTCAACATGTAAGTTTTTAGCAACAAAGGGGGTAACAAAGAAAATGGTGGTACCTGAATCAATTAAAGTATATACATCAAAATCAAAGATTTTCAACATACCAGTAACAACATCGAGGACTTCCTGACCCTTTTCCTCCCATGTAGAGCATAAAATCGATTATGCCTTGGGGAACCATCTTTCAAACATAGGCCTCCATGATTCCTCCCATATCTAGGGCAACAATCAATAGAATCCAAACCACAACACCTTGAGTCCTAGGAAAGTCATTGGCAAGCCCCTTATTAATAGCAGCAGGAGGCACTTGGCCTTGACAAAATATAGTGTCTCTTTGGAACTTACCATTAAAATGGGTCCTTTTAACCTCATAACCCCTCCTATTTCTCATCTTTTCTTCCTCCATTTGCATGGCATAAGTCATCAAAGGAGACAAGTCCATGTCAGCGATAAACATGGCAGACCGACACTCTTCGTTTACAAAATCGAAGACCCCCATCATAAATTTATTCATCCTCCACCTAGGATCAGCCACCAAATGGAGAGCATACTTTGAAAGTTGATTGAATTTGAGGGCATCCTTCCTCACACTTTTACCACCTTATTTCAAGTTTATAAACTCTATCAACTTTGCCTCCCTAAGTTTAAGAGGGAAAAACCGATTAAGGAAGGCCATTTGAACTCCTCCTAAAGCACCATATTACCAACACACTTCTCACCCTTCCATTGATCATACCAAATTTTGGCTACATCTTTGAGTTGGTATGCCGCTAATTTTGCTTTATATAGGATTCATTATGTACATAAGCTTATTTTATCATCATATCGTCAATGATATCATATGTTATGATTTGGACCTTCATTTCCACAATAAATCCTATTTGGATATTTTATCAAACAATTAGGTGAGTGTAATGTAATTAAAAGACCATGCAATTTGGAAATGAAATCATGCAAAAAAATCTATAGTAAAACCATCAATTAACACTTTACAATACCCCCAAGACATTCACATCAAAAACCCTCATCAAAACACAACATTAGATCTAAGATTTAGAGCTCAAAACATACTAACACATCTATACTTTCATGAACTAAAATCACTGTGCAGTAAATTTCTCAATACACAAGACCCACATGAGGAAAAAACATTAAAACATGCAATATTAGTATAAAGAAGTCTTATGCACCATGGGTAAAAGGACCCAATGGTTCAACACCACTTACCTTAGCTTAGGATGAACTTGGTAAAGATTGGAGATGGAGACTTGAAGCTTGAAGAAGATCCTTGAAGGAGAAGTTTAGCTTGGGATATTGTCTAGGACTTGAGTTTGAGCGGTGAAAATATGACTAAGTGTTTCCGTTAATATTGGAAAATATTTAGGATGATATAAAGGTGAAGTTTGGCTAAGTATAGATAGAAATATATTTGGAAAAACTTAGCCCCAACAATTAGAATATTTGGACCGTATAGGAAAAACTCTGCCAAGGAAAATACCCCTCTTTGCATCGTAAAGAGGGAGTAGATGCATAATTGTACATGAATGTGCACTTGGCGCGTCACGGAGGGAATGAGTAAATCTCATTGGAATTCGTCACTTAAAAATTTATAATTGCTAATCTTTCGCTCTTAAATTGGGGTTAGACTATTTTTCACCTGATTTTGACCCTCTAATCACAAATATGAAATTAGATTTTCAAAGTAGCAAATAGATTTTATGATATATGGAAATTAAAATCTATGTGTTCCGATGCAAGTTTTTGTGCTCTTTTTGGGGTCATTTAATGTTATAGGGGTGACATCCGAAGAGAAAATTGATCTAGCTGCTTATTAGTTGAAGGATGTGGCTCAACTGTAGTATACACAATTGTTAATGGAGAGGGATGGTTGGGAAGAGTTTAATTTTTCCCTTTCTGGACCATTTCTTCCCTCTTGAACTTAGGGAGGCCAAAATGATAGAATTTACAACCTCAAGCAGGGTGGTTGATGTGTTGTCAAAATATTCCACATTTGGTGCCTTAAACGAGGGCTTTTGTGTGTTCTCAATGTGAGCTTTTATGGTTTTTATGTGTTTTGTGTTTGTTTTTGCAGAAAATACGGGTTGGCTTAATCTTGGGGAAAAGTAAGCAGATTTTGTTGAGTTTGTGGACCTACAAGACCAACTACGAGTCATAACCCAAGCTACAAGTCCTAGAGGACGACTGGAGTGATTAATAGTGTCCAAAAGTCAAAATCTGAGAAACTGTAGTTCAACCATAAGAGCCTAGTGTACGAGTCATAGACCAGAAAACGACTCATAGTATGGATTGTAGCAGTCAAAGCCAAAATGCCATTTGCTGAATACGAAAGCCTAATTACGACTCGTAGGTCACCCTACAAGTCATACCAATGAGTTGTAATTACTTTAGAATAACTTTTTTTTATTTATTTTAAGGTCCTTTTTGTAACTAATATAAATAATATAAGTTAGGTTTTTAGAAAAAAGGGGAGATTGTAGAGAATAGACTATCTTTTCTTGAGAGAATTATTTAGGGTTTTGGAGTAGGCATTTAGGGTTTCACTTTGAAGACCCAATTTAGGGATTGGAATCACTTGTAATTTAACTCCATTATTCAAGCTTGTGAATCCAAAAAATCAGAATGGTTTATTGTTCTTCATTTTCTTTGGGTAATCTCTCAACTATCTTTATTTTATTCATTGTTTGTGATTTTGCCTAAGCTATGAATAGTTAAGCCCCCACAACTTGGGATTGTAGGAACCACGAGTAGCTAGCTTGAGATAACCTGGATTATTTGCATTTCTTTGTTTGGTATTTGCATGTATTATCTATTTTCCTTCAGAATGCTTATTGTTTTGTGTTGGCCAATAGCAAACCCCGCCTAGTGTCATGATCCCGACCAAGGTAGTGATGAATAGAAAAGAAAAAGAGTGACAAGATTTGATTGATGTGTTATCGTCTAATTAATAAAACTCAACCAAGGAGAGGTTGACTGGGACAATAAGTAACAGTTAGTTGACACACTATGGTTGCCGACCAAGTGAGGACAATCAATTCGACCTTCACCTTTTACTAAAGGGCTAGAAGAACCTAAATTATCGTATTGCATACAATGTCCCAATTGAGGTTATGTTATCTAAGGTATTTGAGTTAGTGAATCATGGGGAATACAATTCCCAAGATGATCATTAATTGATTGTCTCTTTGTGATTGTTAGTATAGTTTTTGTAGCTACTTCACTCCAATTTGCAAACCCCCTTCCTTTGTTAGAGAATATATGATAGCATCATACAAATATCTACTTCATTGAAGGAAAAGAATGAAAAAGATGAACCTTTAAAAGCTCAAAGGAGGCCCATAACAATAATCTCAAACCAAGGAGCATAATGAAAAGCTCAATGGGCTTCGATT
>JAOTQJ010128717.1:0-10274 GCA_025642045.1 Solanum sejunctum | reverse complement strand
GTCATTTTGTTTTATTCCATCATACTCCAAAGCCAAAAAATAGTCAATCTTTGACTCCATCCGAGATTGATGGAAAACTTTTGTAAAATTAGAGTTTTGAATATTTAAAATTTTTATAAAATTAAAATTGTAAAAATTATTTTATTTTTTATTTTTTTTAGGAATGCCACGTGTAAAATTGGAATGCGACGTGTAAAGGTTTTGCTTGCGTGGACGAACGTGACATCGCAGCATTGGATGAAAAAAACACGTCAGCATGAGTGTACCTCATGCACTTAGGCAGCTTGGACGTTGTGTCTAAATGTTCAGGAATTGGCAAGTTAAAGTGTCTATTTGTGCAAATTGAAAGTTTGAGTTCCAACTTATAATTTCGTTTCAAATTTAGGGTCAAATTTGGATATTGTGCCTTAAAAATACTATCTAACTTGACCACATTGATAAAGAATAGGATAAAGATCCTGAAATTCCATGATCATCAATCGTTTCAATATCTTGGTTCTTGATTATTATATTTTCGATGCAAATTTTATTGTCTACAAATTTTGGCTCACCTAGTGAGCCAAATTTGCCCTTCATCTCTTATCTCATAAATCAAATTTTCAAATCTGAAGTCAACAACAATGGAAAAAATAAGTACTTCAAGCCCTGTCTTTGAATTTCATCAAGTTTACACTTCGACAAACCTTGAAGCAGGGGCATTTGTGATATTGAAATTTTGTAGGACTCTACGAAAATAGGCCTATATCAGTTAGGATTTCTTGAAGGCTACTCTACGCTAAACCCTAATTAATGCATATATAAAAGGTATTATATTCCCTTAAAGGAAGTATCTAATATATCCCTCTTGGGATATTAATAAAGAGATCAAAATATAACAAACTTTTCTTGATAATCAAATACTTCAAGAAGATCCATACAAATCTTTTCATGGAGATCAAATTCAAATCATCCTAATTCGATAAATACACCACTAACGATCCTCGAATTACAAAGAAATCTTATGAGAGAAGAATTAAGGGACAAACAGATTTGTACCCACATTATTTATCAATAAAATATATTTTTTAATATTTTATTTGTGATTGCAATTTATTTTGCATCGCTTTAAAATTTATTGCAAATAAACTAGCATGCCCAATAGGACCAAATTTGTCCTTCATCTTTTCTATCATAAACAAATTTGCAAATATGAAGCCGCAAAGCTGCAAAGGCAAAAAAAATAAGTACTTCAAGCCTCGTCTTTGAGTTTTATCAAGTCTATACTTCGACAAGCTTTGAAGCAAGGGACATTTGTAGACATTGAAATTTTGTAGGACTCTATAAATTAGTCCTATTTCAGTTAGAGTTTTTTGGAGATTATTCTACTCTAAACCCTAATTCATGCCTATATAAGGAGTATGTTATTCCCTTGTATCTCAAATATTCCCAAATTCTTGGTATGCTTAAAGAGATCAAAATCTCATAAATCCCACAAACTCTTGGGATATTCACAAAGAGATCAAAATATATTAGATTCTTTTTGATAATCAAATACTTCAAGAAGATTGACACAAATCCTTCATGGAGATCAAGTTCAAATCATCCTAGTTTGAGAAATATGCCACTAACGGTTCTCAAATTACGGAGAAATCTTATAAGAAAAGAATCATGAGAGAAACAAATTTTTACTCACAGATTTATGATAAAATTATATTTTTTCATATTTTATTTGTGATAAAATTTATTTTTCAACATATTAAAATTTATTGTAAATAGTAACGAACTTAATTAGGGAAATAAAATTTAAGTAGTCTTAATGAAGTAGCAAAACTGAACTCACATGTATTCTAAAGACTTCATCTGAAAATGTGGCAAGTTCCCACCTAAGGAGTTGTCAGAAAGATCTCTGTAACCACACATTAATATTAGGTAAGAGAGAAGACTAATATAATTATAATTTACTTAGAAGAGTTAAGATGTTCTTCTATTTAACCAATTAAGAGAGAAAGAGCAAATATTTCAAAAAAAAAATCATTCAACTAATAAAATCGATACTATTTGATTTGGTTTTAATTTTACTAAAGAAATCATAAAAACAACCAAATGGTACGAAATAATTACACACACACAATATATATATATAATATAACTATTTATATTTTATTTATAAATAATATATAAATGTTCGTTAGATTTCAATTAACTTAAATCTTTAACTTTGTCATTTATATTTGAAAATTCTCTTGATAGTATTTTGATATATAATTTTCTTGAGCTCTTTCAATAGTTATTTGATTGTTGAACTTGTTTTTTTTATAAAGATTTGATCTTTGGTGTATAATGACTTCAGTATTGCTTAACTAAATCACTTTGTTCGTTTATAATAACTTTAGTATTGATTAACTAAATTACTTTGTTCATGTAATAATAAATCTAGTACTATTGCTTAATTGAATCTACAGTAACTTTCCGTGGATTGTTCATGTACTAGGTATGTGTTTATTGAGATGTGCATGTGCTCAACAAACTTATTACTTTCGAACTGAAAAAAATAAAAAAATAAACTCAACCGATAATAACCAAATCGATGATTATTTTTTTATTTAGTTTGGTTTGATTATAGAATTATTTAAAAATCGACTAAATTGGTTTGATTATGATTTTAATTAATAACCGTTCCAAATGGAACCATGATCACCCCTAGTCTTAAATCAAGGACTAAATATGAGTTGTATTATGTATATTTTTTTAAAATGTTAAATTGGCGCTCAATTTATATAAATTATGACATGTAGTTTATTAAGAATTAAATAATTTAAGCGATAATATCATTGCATAGAAAATTAATTTTGTACCCTTTTTTCCTTTATTTTTATCTTTTGATAATTAAGGTCTCATTTTTCTCCGTGATTCTTTTTAGATTTCCAAACTATCTTGATTGACTAAATTATATTATTAGTCTTAGAGTACTAGCTCTGCTCGTGTCTTCATATTAATGATTATAATTTTTTTAAAAATTAATTATAAAATTATTCAATAATATTTTTGGAATTATTTTAAAATAAAATTTTAATGAAAAAAGTATAATTTTCTTTTAAAAAAATTGAATATTGATCTTATTAGTAAGCTAGATAAAAATAAAACATAATGTTACGCTCCAAAAAATAAACTAAGGTCCATGGATGCCTTATTGGAAATTGACTATATCGCTTACGAAGAAGAGAAAATAAGCATACACATTTCTGTTAAAACGTATGCTTCCCAGAAAATAAATTAAAATTCTAGGACATTTTCACATAAGATTATTGTTTGACTTGGCGATTCAAACTTGATATTTCAAATTAGGGTTCCTCAATTCAAACCTCACTAGCAATGATTTTTTTTATTCTGTTTTGTGCCTTCTCTATTTCCTTGAATTTTCAGACCAAAGGTCTCTGGATCAACCCTCTACAGGACGAATTTTTTATAGCATATTTTAAAATATTTATCTATTCTATTACAATTTACAAGATAAAAAGAATTAAGAAAGTACTTTATTAATTTTTCAATTAAACTAAATATTATCTCTATTAAATTCTATAATGTTAAACTAAAGGTATAGCAAATATATTAAAATATATTTTAATCATGTGATAACATGTTGTGTGAAAATTTAAAAGCCAAAAGCTATAAAGAAACAAAAATACATTTTTTTTTTGAATTTGACTAAAAAGGGTACAACAAAATTAAAACAAATGAGGCACTATATTTTTAATTTTAAGTTAATCTTTCAAATGAGAATAAAAATATAATTGAAGGTTCCACGGATGACTACTATAATGAGGTGATATTATATATGTATACTAACATTTGACGTTTAGATCTCCTTTAATTGTTATAAAGAAAAGTTATGAAATTACAAAGAATATATGAATATTAAAAAAATAATAAACACCAGTAACTTTTTCCCTTGAAATTATGTACTTGAAATTTGTTGTGGACATGACGACATTAATGATGATTAATATCACTATTTTAGTATTTTATTTTCACATAACATATTTCTTACAAAATATAATTTACTATTTAAAGATGATTATTATAGTGAGGTCATTTTATAAAGAATGTATTGTTATAATGAGTTTTATAGATGTCATAAATAAAATGTTGTTATAAAAAAATAATATATAATACGATAATCAATCTTGAAAAAAAAACTAAATTATTATAATAAAATATAATAAAGTCGATATTTTTGTTGGGTCATTGAGCCCGTGCATAGCACGGACTAAGCCCAACTGGTTTACTTAGAAACCTAAAACAGTAGCATAGTGTATCAACTTATTTTTATATTATCAAACTTAAGTATTGTTATGATTCGAAGTAAATTTGCATATACCTTGAACATGAATTTTATTAGAAATTAAATAGTATATTATTTTAGAATATCTTAAGAATTTTATTGTTGTTTCATAGATTTAGTTCTGAAAATTATCACATTTTTATTAAATATGCCAAAAAAAAAAATGTTCAATATTGTTTTGTAATACTTGTGTCAGAATTCAATAAACATTCTTGCCAAGTAATATAAATTAAAAATGCAATAGTTTGGCCTTTTAGAAATTCAAGAATGAAGAGGACAGCTATAACTTGTTTGGCCAAATATTTGGAAAGCCAAAAGTGTTTTTTAACTTTTTTTTTTTGAGTATTATAGAATATTGAGGTGTTTGATTGAATTTTTAAAAATTAAATAAACTTAAATAGTAGCATAATAGATTAGTTTGACAAAAATAATTATCCATAAAAAACACATTTGAAACTTTGATCAAGCACAAATTGTCGCTCTAATATGGATAAAAATATATTTTCAAGTTAATTACTCAAACATTATTGCTATTATTTCTTTTAAAAAAAAGATGATCATTTTTGAACTGTTCAAAAAGGGAAAAGGGTCAAAAATATCCCTCGAGTTTGGATTATTGTTTCACTTAATTTTCATCGTTAAAATAAATTTATTTATATCCCGTCGTTAACAAATTCACCAGATTTACCCCTAATTGGACGAATTGCTCCAAATTATATTAATTTAACCCTTTTTCTTAAATATCCAATCCCAAACCAACTCAAACCCTACTCGTCCTGAAATAATTCTAAATTTAACCAACCCAATTCGTAAAATTACTCACTTCTTAAAATGCTAAATTACAATCATTTTTTTTAATCCAACAATATTCATAATCATGCGAGAATGTACAGAGCTGAGAAGTCGAAATCTAAGAAAATCAAGAAAACCATTATCATTTTCTTCTTCATCATCATCATCATCATCATCATCTGTGAATCTCTTGAAAAGATGTTGAAGAAGGTCTTAGGCCTAACTCACACCCCAAAAGCTAGCTCAAAGGAAGGAGGATTGCCTAAGCCTTATAAGGAGACCACTCATCCCATTAACCACCAATGTGGGACTTTGTGTCTCAACACCCCCCTCACGCCCAGTGCTTAGCATCTGGTGCGTGGATAATTTTTTCGAGGACCCAACATTGAGTGAGACGGGCCCTGCTCTGATACCATGTTGAAGAAGGTCTTAGGCCTAACTAACACCCCAAAAGCTAGATCAAAGAAAGGAGGATTGCCTAAGCCTTATAAGGAGACCACTCATCCCATTAACCACCAATGTTGGACTTTGTGTCTCAACAAAAGAGTTTACGCCGTTGTTGAAATACAAATCTAGAATTGAAATTGAGCCTCAAATATGTGTAAAATAGGGACAAAGAGGAGAAGAAGACGATGACGCCATGGTTGCAAGGGTCGCCCATGATAGATTTTTTGCCGGCGTTTTGGCAGCTAGGAGAGGAGAAGGAGATAGTGGAGATCTGGTGGTGGAAAAGAGTCGTTGTTGGCTGTCTTTCATAGGAGAGGAAGGACGAAGGAGAGAGGGTTGTCGCGGGTGAGGAGGAGAGAAGAGGTAAGGAGGCCGTTGGTTTTTCCAACTACTAGTTGCCGGATTGAGAGGGGAAAAGGGAGAAGAACAGAAGAAAAGAGTAAGACAAGGGATCGTCGATTTACTATTGCATTTTCGACGAGATTTCACCGATAGTGATAGTGGAGGCGGCGGATGGTTGAAGAAAGGAGAAAGGTGAGAGTGAAAAGGTTTTGAGTATTTTTGTGTAAAAGAATTAGGAAATAAAAATGGAGATTTAATTTGAAAATAAAAGAATTGAATTTGTGTTAAATTGGGTATTATTTAGAACGGGTCGGGTTTGAATTGGGTTGGGATTGAGTATTTAAAAAAATAAGTTAAATGAATATAATTTGGGACAATTTGTCCAATTAAGGATAAATTTGATGAGTTTGTGAACATCGGGTTATAAATAAATTTATTTTAACGGCGGGGATTAACTGAAACAATAGTCCAAACTTAAGGGGTATTTTTATCCTGTTCCCTTTCAAAAATAAGTAAATTCTTGAAAATTTAACCAAATATACTATGAAATGGATATGGTCTTATACGACTTAGAAAATTATAATGGATAATTAACAATATAAACCACAAGTAACTCATATTGAACCTATATTGCACCTCAAAATAAGTAATGTTAAAATGAGTATTCTACCATAAATAAAATGTATATAGTGAAGAAATAATTGTTAAATATATAACTCACATATAAGTAAGCAATTGTAGGTTGAGAATTGATTCTGGAATTGATCCCCGAAGCTTGTTTGCGCTTAAATCCCTGAATCAATTGTTACACTAGAATTATGAAACCAATTGAAGCAATTACATAAATATAAATCATACCCAAATACAAAGCAATGTCAATGTGAAGTTTAAGGCAATGTGAAGGACTAAAAGATTTGCTTTTTTCATACATTAAAGATCATCCCAATTATATGATGTATATGATGGACTAAAATAGTCCAATCCCATTCATTAAGGATCAGTCTCTCAAAAATAGTCACATTTTAATATAAAAATAACTTAAAATATAAAAGAACCTATAGAAATTCAAATTTCATGAATAATTTCTTGAATTTGAATTTATAATAATTTGAACCCCATAAATCCTTGGTTCCAATACTCAGTCAAATGAGTAAACAATGTGGGTAGTGCTGATAAAAAACTACTCCTTTGTTCAAGGTTAGGACTATTTTTCATGTTTTCTACCATTAATATTTGTGCAGAGAGTGTCTTGTGATGTTAAAAAATAAGAATTTTTGTTTATTATGAATTCTTGTGTAGAAATAATTTATTTTATTTTTTAATTTTGATTGAAGCAAAATAATTAAATTAATTTAAAAGTGTTTTAATCATGAGTAAGATAGAATTAATACGATTGATGAAGAAATTCGTAGAAATTTTTTATGAAAAACAAAAATAAAGCAATAGAGAACAGTATTGAATGAAGGGGGAAAAAGAAGAAGTGTAGGGATCGGACATATTATTCTAATTTAATTTTTAATAAGAAAAAGAAAGGGAAAGAGAGAGAATTAAAATTAAAAATAATCAATTCACTCACTTTGAGAAAATGTATTTTTAAGGGTGAACTCAGTATTTAAGAGGTTATTTTATTATATTTTTAAAATAATTGAGGAGATAAAAGAATTTTTGTGAGTGAAAATATAAATATTTAATTAAAAATTTGATAAAAGATTTGAAGGACGGGGTTTTTCTCTACAAATGTTTAGATGAGAAAATAAGCAAAATGCCCCCTCCCCAATTCTATTACCTAATTATCAGCTGCACACTTGTAATTTACGAACATCTTATTACATCTCTCAACTATTTTAAAGTAGAATAAATAATTCCTTAAATATTGAATTGGCATAGGAAGTGCATTGATTTTCTTTGAAAGCGTTTAGAGCGATAAAAAAATATGTTATTATATTTTTATAATAATTGAATAATCTCGGATGGAGCCAAAGATTCACTATTTTTTGGCTTTGGGGTATGATGGAATAAAGCAAAATGACTTTTTAAATTGTCTGCGTTTCTTTCAATTGTGAAGTAGCAATTAGTCAATGTAACTTTCGACGCTCATCATGGATCATCTAGAAACAGTCGCACTATGTTTTTAAACATAAGGATCAGGCTGCGTACATCCAACCCCCCCTTACCCCGCAATGGTTTGAGGCATTCGAGTAATGTTCGTTCGTTTGAATAGTATGTATTATTTTCATTACCTTCCCTCGCTCATTTTCATGGAGAAAGAGGAAACAACCACCATAACATTTTCATCTTCGACAGATAATAAATTTTCATATTTATCAAAGGAACTTTCTGACCATATTGGCGAAGAGGAGAAATAATTGATGAAGAAGAACAAAAAAAATGAATTTGTGGGCAATTTTTTCCTGCGACTTTTTCCTTTCTCTTTTCTTCCATTTTCTTCTTAATTTACCTTACTTTTCCTCTTTTTTATATATACAAATCACTCCTTTGAGTTATCGAAAAATAAATATTAGTTTGTAACTTTATTTACAAACAATTTATAATTAGAGAAAGAAATTAATATATTCAACATCATTTGATGAATTTATATATAGTTTTTAAATATGATCCTTTTTTTTTCATTTTTAGCTATCACCAGAAAAAACTTTTATATTACTTTAATGACGAAAAAACTATAAAAAGTGATGAAAAGAAGACTAATGAGGAAGAAAGTAAATAAAAAATAAATTTATATAAAAAATACAAATGTTAAATTTTGTTTGATATGTATATTTTATTGCACACTATAAATCTAGATCTGAATATCACATTTTAGAGTGAATTAATTCTTTTTTAAAATGATTCAAATAGTAATAGAACCTCATGAATATATAAATATGTTATTTAATAGTCGGATAATACATTAGAGGAGCATTTAACTATTTTCTAAGTTGAAACACATATAGCTGATAATACTATAGGTATTGTTGTCACTATTTCTGGCTGTATTTGTTATTACAAATGAACATTATCGCAATGTCTCAAAGGCTTTCGCCCATTGTGGGGTAAAGGAGGATCGGATGTACACAGCCTGACCCCTATGTTTAAAAATATAGCGCGATTGTTTCCAGATGATCCATGATGAGCGTCGAAAGTTGCATTGACTAACTGCTACTTTACAATTGAAAGAAGCGCAGACAATTTAAAAAGTCATTTTGCTTTATTCCATCATATCTCAAAGTCAAAGAATAGTGAATCTTTGGCTCCATCCGAAATTGATGAAAAAATAATACTTCACAATAGTATTTGTTACTCCTAACCATATATAAAGCATCCTCTGTATCAATATTATATTATATTAACCCACTAATTATTTGGCTATGTTAAATTAATCTATATTTAGTAATATAATTAAGATGAAAGCAAGCAGGCTGAAGAGAAATAGATAAACATTAATCCTCACAATTTTGTTAAATGAGAAAGATTTCCGATTTCTGATGGTATTCTCCCTTCTAAATTGACTCCTGATAAATCTCTGCAAATTAAAATAATATGTTAACTCAGTTCTATGGACAAGAAGGAAATTTTATTTATGCAATAAAATATATAATTAATCTAAGACAATTGTTTTGACAAAAATTTGAATTACGTTGATCTGAGAATATATTTCGTCCCTCTAATTGGTCTATTTTACTGGCTAATTTGGTAGAAAGAAAAATATTTTCTATACTTAATAGGTCAAATTATTGTGGAAAAAATTACTTTAGGAAAAAAATAAATGTATATTATATTATATTAAAAACATAATCCCTAAACATAAAAATTACTTTAAACTCCTTCAAAATGATTTTAATAATTTATATGAATTAACTAATAATAGTAGTAATATATTTAACGATGATATGCAAATAAAAGAAAATGTCCCAAAGGAATACGTAGAGTTCACAGCTTTCACTATTACTTGGTCAAGTAAGTAAGAGCCACAATAGTTGCTACAGATTTGATAAATAGTTTTAACTTAAATTCTGTATTTATATTAAAAAATATATTTAATTTAATTATAAAATAGTAATTTATTCAAAATTTAATAATATTTTAACATATCAAGATAAAATATTTTATCCTTAATCAACCACTTCCCAAGTCCATTAAAAGATTGTACATTCATTAATGTGGATGTTTTGATAAAATATGTATTTCATTTATACAACAACATACCCCAGTGCCTCAAAAGACTCCCGCTCATTGCGAGGTGAGTGAGGGTCGGATGTACGCAGCCTAACCCTTATGTTTAAAAACATAAAGCTGCTGTTTCCAGATGACCCATGAGGAGCGTCGAAAGTTGCATTGACTAACTGCTACTTCACGAATGAAAAAAGCGCAG
>JAOTQJ010128696.1:0-10274 GCA_025642045.1 Solanum sejunctum | reverse complement strand
TGGCTGTTCACATGGTGGTTGTTCCAATGGTGGCTGGAATTCTTCAATTCTCCCCCTCCAGCCATATCCAGAACAAGCATCCTGGCTATACACTTACATAGCTCTAACTTCTCTCGAGTCACCACTTTCGTCACCACGTTAGCTGGATTCTCCTTCATATGGATCTTCACTAGTCTCAACAGTTGTCGACCCCTCACTTCGCGTATCCATTGATACCGAATATAAATATGCTTTGTATGAGAATAGTACATGGAGTTCTTGCTCAAATCTAGAGCACTCTGACTGTCACAATGTACTTTATATTCCTTTTGTTTGATTCCAAATTTTTGCAGATAACGCTTTAACCACAACATCTCTTTTCCAGCTTCTGCGGCAGCAATGTATTCTGCTTTGGTTGTGGATAAAGCAACACACTTCTGTAGTCTTGACAGCCATGAAACAGCTCCCCCTGCAAAAGTAAAAATGAACCCTGAAGTAGATTTTCTACTATCAAGATCTCCAGCCATATCTGCATTTGTATAGCCCTCCAAGATTGAATCAACTCCCTCATAGCAAAGACATAATTTTATTGTACCCTTAAGGTACCTGATAATCCACTTTACTGCCACCTAATGCTCTTTCCCGGGGTTGGAGAGAAAAGGACTCACCCTTCCCACTGCGTGAGCAATATCTGGCCTTGTACACACCATTTGATTTGCTAATTCATCTTGCACCGCCGTTATTGTCTAAGGGACACGCCGCCTATACCATCACATGACAGGAAGACTTTCGATACAAGGCATCCTTGCAGACCTTTGGTCCTAATGAGATATTGCTTCATGAAAACTCTCTAGTTCTCTATCTTCAATAAGTAGAAGGTACTCGGATTCTGCATATCTACTTAATGAAATCTGACCTCGTTCAGATCTACCAAACTTCTTAAATAATTTGAGGAGATCCACCATCATTTTGACCTTGTGATGGTCTTGGAACGTCTGATAGACAGGGTTGTGGCTCCCCCTGCTCAGCACCGTCACTTTCCTCATTATCTTCTACTTCTGGCACAATTTCACCATTTCTCATGAATGGTTCAAAAACTTTGGGGACCAAATTATAATTTCAAAAAGATCAGGGATCCTACTACAATTTCAGAAGGATTAGGGGCCAATATGAAATTTCCTGAAAGTTGAGAGACCAAACTAAAATTTTCAAAAACTGGAGGGGTCAATTTGCAATTTTCGAAACTATTGCAAATCCAAGCAATGAATAGTGTTTCTGGTCGTCTTCTTCGACGAAACTCTGGTGAGTAGTATCATCTTCTCCGACGAAACTCCAGTGACCAGTGTCGTCTTCTCCGACGAAACTATAGCGATGTTGACCAAACTTTGACCGCAATTTTCGGACTTATCTGAACTCCAATTAAGTCACCGTTTGGTGCGGTGGATTCAGTTCGACGAGAGGAATCTAATGGTTCACTCAGAATTTGATTTCAAATAAATTTCAAAAAATCCAAATTTGACTTCTCACCGGAAAACTCGACCAACGCTTCTAACTTGGCTCTGATACCACTTGTTGAAGCCAAAGGATCAATTGAGCGTTGGTAAACGCAAATTTGAGAGAAAAATTTCTTCTATTACTTACAAGAATAGATTACAAAACAACTCTCAGACTCACACAATACACTCTTGTCTTGGTGTTCTTGGTGGTATCTAATGAAGGAGCTCAGCAGCTCCTTTTACAGGCGAAATTCTACTCCCATTGATGTCATTGGTGACATCACAAGGTAGCCATTGTTGACGTTTGAATATTCAACAATGGTGGTTGGTGGTTGTTCACATGGTGATTGTTCCAATGGTTGCTGGAATTTTTCAATTGCCTGAAAAATAATGAACTCACTTTTGTCGATCAGAACAGAGGGCTGCTATGTCATATATGTCTCTGTTAGCAAGAATCCTGAGGAAATTGAGCTTCATGAACATCGAGCAAGAAGGTCAAAAGGAGAACTCGTGTAAGCATCATACATCTACATAGTCTAGCTTGTAAACAACAAATACGCTTCGATAATTATGGTTAGGATGACGATAGAAAGAGATTTTTTTTTTCTTTTTCCGGTAGGGAGTGACATAGGGGGTTAGTGTTCCAATATGAAATTTCAAAACATTATATGTAAAGAGCTTATAGGTTGTATCAGGCACTGTTTATATGTGCCTAGTAGAATATAATGTAAAGAAGACAACATGGGAACCTTAGTACCCTTTGAACTATCTTCCTGCCAATGCCTCTTCTTCGTAGTGAAGGGATAACCTGGAAATTACTGAGGCATAATCACATTTATTCCATAGATTATAAATATCCCATGGTATCAGATTATATATCAACAAGAGGTAAATGGGAAATTTCAGATAAATCGCACATGGAAAGATAGTGTTTAATCAAGAATATCAAATTTACTTAATTGTTCTTGCTTTTGCAGTGAACCTTGAGGCATTTACGGTACTATAAGATTGAACTCTATGAGATCGAATCTCAAGAAAGAAGCGGGAAGGAGAAATTGGAAATCCTCCGAAACAAAACACATTATGATTTTGCTTCAAGTAAATCAAAATTATATGGCGGTATCAAAATTCATATCCATACCCTATTAACTTGAATGCATAATTAAATAATCACTCTAGAGATAGATGTCATGACCCACCACTTGATCTTGTATAAGGGGGAAGAATCTAGAGTCTTTAAGTTCTAAGTCCGTGACATAGCTCTTCCACTTGAAAAGTAGCTCTATTATTAGATATTTGAGACATAACACTTTCCTATTTTGACATTTTAGTCATTCTATATTTCTATATTTTATCTATGATGGTGCACAAAGCGATTTATATATGCCTGCTGTTAATGTGTTTCTTCCTTTTGTCATATCACTTTTTTTTTTCCAAGGTGCCATTTTGGATTAATTTTTCGTACGATCAGTTCGCTTAAGGAAATTATCTAGTAAAATCTTTTTAGTTTTAATAAAGTCATTTTATGTTTATGCTTTTTAATACAAAGTAATAATTATTAGAACGCACTTAAAAATTAGAGGAAAAAAGGGTCAAAATAGCCCTTCAGTTTGAACTTTGAATTAATAATTAAAATAATTATTAGTATTCTAACTAAAATACTAATAACCTTTCAACTATATAAATAACGTAATTTTAGTTCAACTCCAGATTGTGATAGTAATAGAATATAACAAAACCCCAAGAGATATAAGCATATGTGTACCGTTAGAAACTTAGGATTTCAATAATAAATTAATACACTTTTATTTGTTTTTCTTAGTTTTCTTTACTTTCTTAAATTTGATATTAAGTCAAAATGGAACAATCAAATTAAAACGGGGGAGTATCAATTGAAAGAGGAAAAGAGTTAAAATGTGTTATCAAATAGCACACATTTTTTGAGAAAAATGTTCATCTATATTATTCATTAAAAATTGGGCTCACGCACTCTGTGACTCTCTCTGTATTTTTCTCTACTGAATAATTTAAAACTAAGGAACAATTACACCTTTTATAGAGATGTTGACAGGCTGGTTGGTGGCCAATTGATTCATTTGTCAAAAGTTGTTTTAACAACTTTTGACAAGCAAATCAATTCAAATATACACCGCCTTCACTTGAACAATTGTTCAAATAGGTTGTGAAGCATTTGTTGAGAAAATTGCCATATGGGCCCTCCATTTGGAGGGACCCACTCAATAATTCTCCCCCTCCCGACAAATGGAGGGTTTTGTCATTCCTGCAGCTGTTTGACAATACTCGAACTTCTCCCTTGGCAGAATCTTTGTCATCATATCCGATCCATTTTCATCAATATAGATCTTTTGAAGTTGTAGTAGCTTCTTCTCCAATGCATCAGTTATCTAACGATATCTTACATAGATATGTTTGAATTTTGCATGAAAGGAGGCATTCTTGCAAAGATGGATAGCACTTTGATTGTCACAAAACATCTCAAACTTGTTTTGTTAGACATCAAGTTCTTTAAAGATTTCCTTTATCCACAACAACTATTTGCAAGCTTTTGTTGATGCTATTAGTTCTGCTTATGTAGAAGACAATGCAATACACTTTTGCAATTTCGACTGCCAAGACATAGCTCCTCCTGCAAACGTAATTAGGTAACCTGATGTAGACTTTCTTGAGTCAACATTGCCAGCTAAATCTACATCTGTGTATCCAACTAACACAGGTTTTGCCTCTCCAAAAAATAAATATATTTTGAATGTACCTCAAAGATACTTGAGAATCCATTTAACAACTGCCTAATGTTCCTTTCCAGGGTTTGAAAGGAAACGACTCACTACTCCAATCAAGTGAGCAATATCTGGTCGTGTACACACCATGGTATACATCAAACACCCAACTACTGAGACATATGGTATTCTAACCATTTCTTCCTTTTCCTTGTCAGTAGAAGGGCACATACTGGAACTCAATTTAAAGTGATTAGCAAGTGGACAATTAATCGCTTTAGCCTTGCCCATATTAAATCTCTGAAGTACTTTTTCAATGTACTTCTCTTGAGATACCCAAAGCTTCCTGTCACTTCTATCTCTTGTAATTCTCATGCAAAGAATTTGTTTTGTTGATCCTAAGTCGTTCATCGCAAAAAACTTACTCAATTGTACCTTTAGACTTTTGATTCTTGAAATATTTTTTTCAATGATCAGCATATCATCTACATAGAGTAAAAGGATAACAAAATCATCTTTAGAGAATTTATTGATAAACACGCATTGATCTGCAGTAGTTTTCTTGAAGCCTTGCTCTCGTATAACAGACTCAAACTTCTTATATCATTGTCTTGGTGCCTGTTTCGAGCCATATAAACTTTTCTTCAATCTGCAGACATAATCCTCTTTTCCCTTAACTTTGAAACTCTTTGGTTGTTCCATGTAAATTTCTTCTTCTAGATCTCCATGAAGAAATACAGTCTTCACATTCATTTGCTCAAGTTCCAAATTGAGACTTGCAACTAGCCCTAGCATAGTACGAATAGATGTCATTTTCACAACAGGTGAAAAAATCTCATCAAAGTCAATGCCCTTCTTTTGACTGAAACCTTTGATGATCAATCTCGCTTTAAAGCGTAGATGGACTCCGTGTTCTTCATGTTTAATTCTAAACACCCATTTATTCTTCAATGCTCTTTTACCATTAGGTAACTTCACGAGATCAAACTTTTTATTCTCATGTAAGGATTTTATTTCATCTTGCATAGTTTCTATCTATTTTTTCTTATTTTCATCGTCCATTACCTCATTGAAGCTTTTAGATTCTCCCCCGTCAGTCAGTGTAACCCACTGATCAACTGGGTACCTAGTAGAAGGCTGCACATTTCTACTAGATCTTCTTAAGGGTACTAGAGACTCTCTAGCTATTGGTGGTTGAGTGTGACCATCATCAACATTCTCTTCTTCTCGTTCATCTTCCTAGGGAATATCTTCATCATCTGCATCTTACGAATGGTTATCATGAACCTTATCTTCAACTTGAGTCGGTACTTCTGTTGAAGAATTCAACCTTAAGCTTGTTGAATCATCTGTAGGAGTAAAACCTTCTTTGTCTGCTTTATTTATATTTTTAATAATTTGATCTTCAATAAAAATAGCATCTCGACTCCTAACCAGCTTCTTGTGCACTGGATCATAGAACCTATAGCCAAATTCATCTTGACCATGGACAATAAACACATACTGCCGTGTTTTGATATCAAGCTTTTGCCTTTTATTCTTTGGAACATGAACAAAAGCTTTGCACCCAAATACTCATAAATGTTTGTAAGAAATATTTTTGCCTGATCAAATTTTCTCCAGAACTTCATATTGAAGTGGAGCACACGGTGAGCGATTTAGCACATACACTGCTGTAAGTAGTGCTTCACCCGAAAAAGATTTATCTAACTTTGAATGAAAGGGTAAACACCTTATTCTTTCTATCAAAGTTTAATTCAACCTCTCAGCTAAATCATTTAACTGTAGAGTCTTTGGAGGCGTCCTTTGACGTCTAATACCATGCTTTTTGCAATAAGCATGAAATGATCCAATATACTCTGTGTCATTGTCTGTGCGGACACACTGATATTCTTCCCAGTTTCTCTCTCAATTGAGGCATGAAATTGTTTGAAGACTCCTAACACTTGATCCTTGGACTTAATGGTATAAGCCCAGGCCTTCCTCGAATGGTCATCAATGAAGTTCACAAAATATATGGCTCTACTAAGAGTCTTCGGTAGTGGACCACACATCTCAGAGTGAATCAGATCTAAAATATTCTCCATTCTGGAAGGTGAAGAACTATGGAAAGATACTCTGTTTTGTTTCCCAGCTAGACAATCCTCGCATATCTTCAATGATACCTGATTTAAATCAGGTAGAACTTTATCTTTCACCAATTTAGACATCCCCTTTTCACTAGCATGGCAAAGTCTCTTATGCCATAAACGTGTGGTACTTTTATTTTCTGTCACATTTATAGATTTATCAAAGACCTTTGCTTGCATCACATATAGTTTTGAGAGTTTGTGTCCTCTCGCAATGATAAGGGATCCTTTGGTAAGCTTCCATTTTTCATTTCCAAAATTATTTAAAAAACCTTCATCATCAAGCATGCCTATAGACATTAAATTTAGGTGCATATCGGGGATGTGCCTTATATCTTTCAGAAGAAGTTTCATGCCGTTATCCGTTTTCAAAAAGACATCTCCCTTACCAATAACTTTTGACAAGTTTTCATTTTCTATCTTTACAACACCATAGTCTCCATGTGTGTAAGATGAGAAGAGGTTTTTGTTTGTTGTGCCGTGAATGGTTGCACCAATATCAATTACCCAACTTGTTTCTTGAGTTAATTGAGTAACAATCTCACTGTCACAACTGATGTTGAACTCGTCGATAAGATTTTCTTGTTCATCATCACTATTGTGCCCCTCCATCCAGTAGGTGAAGAATATTTGTCTTTCCCTTCTTGTCTCTATTATTTTGCCGATCACTCTTAAATTTTCGACAAAATCGTTTGATGTGACCTTTCTTCTTGCAGTAATGGCACTTAACATTTGCATATTTGTTTTACTTTCCTCGACTCCTGTCTCTAGAGCTTGAACCCTTCACTTGACTTCTCCCCCTCTTTTCAGTAATCAGAACTTTTGATTCTGAGAAGGAGGTTGAACCTTGAGATCTATGTCTCATTTCTTTATTTAATATACTGCTCTTAACAGCTTTCATGTTTACTACACCATTTGGTGTCGTATTTGTCAAAGAAACTTTCAAAGTTTCCCCAGACTTTGGTAAAGAAGTTAAAATCATAAGAGCAATTATCTCATTATCAAACTTTATGCCCATTGTCTATAGCTAGTCCACCATTCCTTCTATGTTATTTAGGTGATCAGCTACAAAAATGTTTTCTTGATATTTTACTCCTATCAACTGTGTTAAGTAAAATAATTTGTTGTTGCCGATCTTTGAAGCATACAACTGCTCCAGCTTATTCCACAGTGTTCTGGTATGAGTTTCGTTACAATATGATTGTAAACATTGTTATCGACAAAGTGTCGAATATATTCACAAACTCGTTCATGCTCAAACACCCACTCATCTTCATACATCCCTTCCGGTTCGACGGTAAAGAATACCGACAAGTGCATCTTCGTAATCATCAGAAGATCCTTCATTTTGCTTCTCCAGACACGGTACTTTGAACCGTTCAGGTTGATCATTTTGCTTGTCTTTACCTCTATTGTTATGAACCTAGACCAGGCTCCGATACCACTTGTTGAGGCCCACACAGCGGAGTGAGGTACTTCTGTTTTGGAGGAATAAATAAAAAAATAGACACCAGAAAATTTAGTGTGGTTCACCTAAAACTTTTGGGTTACATCCACAAAAGAACAGTTCTACTATTATAAATAGTAGGCACAAGTATACAATTTCTTTTATTATTACAAATAGTAGGCTCTCAGAGAAAAATACCAAAAATAGTGGACACACTATTTCTTTTAGGAAAAAATATTTCCTAAGCACACACTCTAATTTTTCTTCACAGACTATTTTATTTTATAGTTTATGGTGTACCTCACAGAAGAAAAATATTTTTTTCTCTGTGGTTCTCTTTGTATTTTTCTCTTTACTAAATGATTTAAAACTAAGGAGCAATTGCTCCTTTTATAGAGATGTTGGCAGGCTGATTGGTGGCCAATTGATTCATTTGTCAAAAGTTGTTTTAACAACTTTTGACAAGCAAATCAATTCAAATATACACAGCCTTCACTTGAAGAGTTATTCAAATGGGTTGTGCAGTATTTGTTGAGAAAATTGTCATATGGGCCCTCCATTTGGAGGGACCCACTCAACAATTGCTTGGCTTTGAGCCACTTGTTTAGCTATAAATAGAAATCATAACATATTTACTTTTTCAGTTAGTATATTCTTTTAATTTGAAATTGTATTGTGTGATTATTCCTCTAATAAAGATAGAGGATAATTCAGTTTGAAGTTTGCTTTTCCTTGATATGATCATTCATGAAGTTTTGACAGCTCAATTAGCGTCAATGTTTATTAGAGACTTCTATTTCCATCAATTTCGGATGAAGCCAAAGATTGACTATTTTTTGGCCTTGAAGTATGATGGAATAAAGCAAAATGACTCTTTAAACTATCTGTGTTTTTTCCATTTGTGAAGTAGCATTAATCAATGCAACTTTCGACGCTCCTCATGAGTCATCTGAAAACAGTCGCTTTATGTTTTTAAACATAGGGGTATGTTGTTGTTGTTGTTGTTTATTAGAGACTTCTGAGAGGAACATCAAACTTGACTTAATAGTAAAAATATACGCATACTCTTGCCTGCACCAAGTGCTTCAATCTTCTCTCTTATACTAATATTAGCAACATTAATGCTGCATTCAATTATGGAGTACACATATAACATAGGAACTCTAATTGCTGGAATTACACAGATACCTGAAACTCTCTTTATACTAATAGCTTGAACTGAAAAAAACTATAGTACTACTAGAAAGAACATAGGCCTTGTCATCCTTGATAGAATCTTTGCAGAACATATAAAGGATTAAAGGGAAAGAAATTAAAATTTGTAACTAAGTTCACACAGGAACTGTCCTGTTATCGGATGCATGATTGCCTACTGCTGCTCCTTCCTCAGCTGAGTCTTCGTTTTCCCTTGACATCTCTTCGAGTGACTTCCCTTTGGATTCTGGAACCAAGAAAGTGAAAAATACTCCGAAAAGGTTGACTACGCCAAGGACAATGAGTGAATTCATCACCCCAATTCCAGCAGGATACCCTGCATCAGCCTTGGTCTTGTCTTGTGGCTGTGCCAAATACAAGAATCCAAATGCACCCACCATTGCCCCTATCTTCCCACATGCAGCTGATATTCCGTGGCAAGTCGAACGCAATCTAGCAGGGAAAATCTCAGCAGGAACGACAAATGTAGTAGCATTGGGTCCAAAGTTGGCAAAGAAGAAGGTCAGTGAGTAGAGAACCACAAACCCGATATGGTGGCCAGGGAGAGTCCAGTGGTGGTAAGGAATAGCCAGAGCAAACATGAACACTGTCATCATTGAGAAGCCCAACATTTGAATGGTAAACCTGCCAATCCTGTCAATGAGGAACACTGTGAACCAGTAGCCAGGCACGGTACCACAGAGAGCGATAAGAGTTTGGGCTCGTGCAATTTTGTTAACCTCTTCAATTGCGCTCATAGTCTTGGCAGGAGGAATCCATCCAACGGCACTGAAGATGTCCTTTTGGAACAAGTTTTGGCTGTAGTATGCAATGTCCAGAAGAAACCATGTGCTGGCTGTGCCAAGCAAGTGAAGTCCATGCCGTTTAAGGAATTGTTTCGTGAACAAACCAAATTCATTGCCCGACTTTACAGCAGAAACTGCAGGATCTTTTTGCTCTGTCCCAATGTCAACCTGCATCACCTTTTCCATATCTGCAGTGGCCTGCTTAACATTCTTGGCTACAAGAGCAGTGTAACGAGCCGTTTCAGGCATCTTCATCCTCCAGTAGTAAGTGAGAAGAGCAGGAATCGACCCAGCCATCAATATGATCCTCCACACGTAATCTGCTTGAGGAACCGTCGAACCAAGGGCATCCACTTCATAGGCTGGCGCCTTGAAATAAGCCTGGAATGCAGCAGAGATAATGATAGCAAAGATACCACCTGCTAGGATCCCGAATCCTTGCATAGCGAAAACAGCAGCAACGAAAGCACCCCTCGTCTTTTTGT
>JAOTQJ010128656.1:0-10277 GCA_025642045.1 Solanum sejunctum | reverse complement strand
AGAGGGGTATTTATAGAGGTCAAACTTATTAAAATTGCACCCTAAGGGCTCCTAGTTAGCCCATTGTTCAATTAGGTTCCCAAACTTTTCTATTTTAATCCAATTGAGGACTCCCAACTCCAACTTAAAATACACGCTCCAATTATAATTAAGCATCGTGAACTTACTTAATTTCGAATGCGCCATGTTCGACAAAACTTTTCCAATCGAACAATTTACTTCAATTGAATTAATTACGGGGCTTAACAAAAATATTGACAAAAAACTTCAATCTCCTTTCATAGAGAAGAACTCCGAGAATTGAAACAAACAGATGTGATTTGTGGAATGAACAACTTGGTCATTCATTGAAGAGAGATAGGTATATATACAACTATTTGGATCACACTATTAGTGTGAGTGATTACTTGGACTAACTACTTGCAACAAACTAATAACAACCATAACTAACTATAACTAATTTCTAACTCTAACTCAACACTACATATTAATATTTCCAATACATATTGTTATCTCAATACCTCTTGTAAGTAAAATCTTTCCTAAATCAATAAGACAAGTCTAACGTTTGTATACAAACTTACTAATAAATATTAAATATCGTCTTGCTCTATAATGATGTTTTTGCCATTGGTTACTGTTCAAAGTAGCATGACACCGAGAGATTTAAAACCCTGGATCTACAACTCTGAATTTTCGTAGATACATAGATATACATGGAAACTTGTTAACAACCTTCTACAAAATCTTATAACAGTTTTCTAAAGGCTTGCTTGACATCAAACAAATAACTTGTAAATAATTTCTAAAAAGACTTGCAATTAGAGTTGTACAAATGATCCGAAGAAAATTAACAAATCGTACGAATCGTTAAAATGAGTTAAATTAGAAAAAACTCAATTAGTAATTTAGTTTAATTTGATTTGATATTAAAGAAAATTGATCATAAATAATTTAATTTGATATTGACTTAAAAAGTCAATCAACTCGTCAATAATATAAATGTGATTGTGTGTTGCACGTGTATAATTTTATACATACATTATATTATTATATAATGCACTTCATAAATATATCTTTTATGAATCATTTGCTGAAATGACAAATATTAAATATGTTATTATGAGTTATAACATTAGATAATGAATTACAAGTTCTAGGAATTACGGGTTTTAATAATTTAAGTACACGTTATAACAAATATATACATTATACTCATTCCATACCAATTACATACTCAGATATGTTAGGATACATGTTTGAGTATGTAATTGGTATGGATTCTGTATGATGTATATATTTGTTATAACTTGTAATTAAATTATTAAAATTCATAATTAATATTATGTAATATTATAAACCGTAATAACATATCTAATATTTGTCATTTTAGCAAATCTTATTTCTTTTCTCTTTTATTTTATCATACTTGTTGTTACTTAACATTTTAATAAATCAATTATCTCAATATAGGATCGATATTATCAACCAAACATTTCACAATATTAAAAGTAACATCATCAATCATATACTAAATCATGAGTCCAGTTATCACATTCTACAATGTAGCCATTTCATTACTCCATAACATATATAAAGTCATTTCATGAATAATTCATCCATTTTGAATCCCCATTACCTTCAATACACAAAAAAGAAAAATACAAAGTTCAAATAAACTTAAAGAAAAGTTTAGGAATCTACTTGCTTGCTAAAGTCAAGAAAGTAATTCAACACTTGAGCCTTCCACTTTCGATTATCCCTGAAACACCATAATCTATTCAAGTGATTCACAATTGAATTCTAATTCTAAGGATGCTAAAATCATGAAATTCGAGGAAAATAGGCGAAATGACTTAGAAATCCAATACTAGAAAAAGGGTTGAAATCCAAAAAAAATTTCATGAAAATATTCCTTAGGACATTAGAATCTATTGGAGAAATCGTCTAAGGAATGGAGTTAATTTTAACTTATAATTATCATTTTCTTAAAATATGATTGATGAACAAAAATCCCCAATTTTCCAATTTAAATTCTGCAATTTCATGTTAAAAATAATAAATAATCAATAGATTATGTGATTCAAGTTTAAAATCACTTAATCAATTACACTTTCAAAAACACTTAAAAATCACCTCTCATGAGATCCTCAAGTTTGAAATAGCTAAAAGAGGTAGTTCTTGAGAACAGTCCTAAAATCACGTCTCAGATGTCACAAAAGCAACCAAAGGGTCATCTTAAGCAACAACTCAAAAAAGAGAGCATTGCTTTTATGTGGGAGTAGTCACTTTTGCAACCATCTACTTTTGTGGAAGCAAATCTCTTAAGTGATGGTCACTTATGCAGCCAGATCCTAGCTTAATGGATGCCTAGGCACCAGAACACAGTAAACAAATATCAGTCTATGCAAAAGCTCAGAATCAACCATCGGGGTTTATTTGGAATTTCTTCTACAAAAACTATATATGTATCTCCACTAAATTTGACATTTCAAACTCAATGAAATTGTCAGATATTGAACCCAAAGCCTCCTTGAGCTAGAATCTAATTAATCTCAACTTGGACAATCTAGGCACTAGAAATACCAAAACTCAATTGGACTGCTCAAAAATTATATCGAAACTCATTCTAGAAATAAAATCACCTTTTGGGACCAAAAGTATCATATGAAATCCAATTCAAGCACCCAAACTCAAATATTGATCAAAATTCGAACTTCCCTTAAGTTTTAACCAAATATCCAATTTTGGACCTCAAATCCACATAACTCCTCCAAATTTTATTTTGACAAATGTGCTAAAAGGATTTTTACATTGTGGAACTAATTAAATTTATAAAATTCTATTCTGTGACTTGAAACTCTAAATTACTCCAAACTCAAAATTAAGCTACTTAAGCTTTTAAAATCTCAACTCTTTAACAAAATCTCAAATTTCTAAAAAATCTTAAAAAATAAACTTTTACAATCAATCAAATAGGAGTTGGGACAACTATTGGTAGAAGTAAAATAATAATTTCTTTAAAATATCAAAAATGAACTTCAGGATCATTACAACCATCATAATTAGGGAGATCAGATCATGATATATTCCTCAATAAATATTTCAATTAGTTAAAAAGTAGCAGTTAAATTGGTTCTTTTCATTCTTATTGATATTGCCTTAATTGATATTTTAAAATTTTCAGCCACTAAAATTACTTAACTTTGTATATGTAATTCTATTTCAAAATGATCAATTTTTTCAATCTTTAACTTTATGTAATTCTATTTCAAAATGATCAATTTTTTCAATCTTTAACTTTTAAAATCAACTTAATCATTTTTTTTTATAAATTATTTTACAGGAGATGATTTGTCAAGTTCTTGATTGTTGAATTTTTATTAGGCTCAACCAAGATGAGGATCCTTATTGTCAGCTTTTACATACCCAAGCTTTGAAGCATAATTAGTTTCTTCGCTTGAGTATATCACACATAATATGCTTGTCTACACATCGTGATTTAAATAGTTAAAGTTAATTATTAAAATAATTTGAGCAAGGTGAATAAACATCATTAAATTTCTTTTGTGTTTCTTATAAACATCTGTAACCACATTTAGTTAAAACAAATACTTTTTAACGTGCCTACAACTCATTTAGGATTTGAGGTATTTGTTCATGTCTAATAAATATGGATACTAAAATATTTTTTTTTTATCATACTTATCCTAAAAGAAGGACATATCATCAAAATAAATTTTATGTGTTTATTTAAATAAAAATTAGTAAGATAATTGTAATGATCCTCCGAGTTATTTCTATAATTTTGCTGTTATTACGTTGACTTGAGCATGTGTATAGTGACCTCGGGACTATTGGGATAATTATTGGTTGGGTTATTCGGGAGTTATATGAATTTTTGATTTAACTAGAAAGTTATACCTGAAAAATGAGCTTTTGGGTAAAGTTCTAGTAAACGACCTCGAAATAAAATTTTGACTATTCCATTACCTCTGGAATGGTCGAATTAGACTAGGAGCATGTCTGGTCCAACTATACCATGAATTGTGAATTTGGCCCCCAGAGCCGATTAATAGTTGACCTAGTCAATGGTCTTGGAAACTGTGCTCTGGATGAGAATTTTGATAGCGCAGTTAGTTTCAGAATGTCAATTTTGGGCTAGGGCGACCCCTTATTTCATACCGGGGATGATCGGATGTGATTTGACCCAGGGGACTTTCTGTTAAAAGTTGCCTATAAAGAAGTGAGACCCTTACTTTATTGCAGAAAACTCCGTTGAAAATTATGACCACACCGTTGGAGCTGGAATGTCAAAATCTTTAGGGTTACATAGTTTAGTTAAGAAAATCGGAGTTCAGACGAGCTCAAACAGGGGAAAAGGAATAGGAGGACTAATGGGAGAGGGTTGACGTGGCCTGTAGCTGTTATGCCATGTGGCAACCTGGAACTACCATGTTGCAGTGACCTGGCAGCAGTACAACTATGAGTATATATATATACATGTTCCCGGAGATTATATATATATTTTCTATCAACTTCGCACCACAATTTCGAGCTCATTTTTTATCTGATTTGAGTGATTCAAAGGCGATATGACTCAGATTTTTCCAAGAAAAGTCGTGGTGAAGTCAATTCAACATTTGACACGTATATTGAGGTAAATCTCAGCTTTTTCTTCGTTGATATATCGGGAATGATTGAAAATTTTATATTGTAATATCTTGGTCATTTCTTAACGGAATTAAGTAAAATTTATGTTTAAATTGTTCTACATTCAAGAGAAACACTATGGTATGATAGGTATTTGCTGATTTTGTTCAAATTTTGAGAATTTTGATCGAGAAAGTTTTGAAAAGAATATTTTTCCGATAAAGTTTTTAACTTTGTTTTTGGGCCTTTTCTTGGTCTTCTGGGGTCCATTTTGGGCTGAATTTCTGTCTATTGACTCGGGATGATGTGGGATTATCTTACATAGATTGGTTCAGTATCTTGAGCGTTTTTCTTGATTTTTTCCATTTTAATCTTAATTGATGTAATTTTACTTGTTTCTTAAGATTTTACAGCTAAATTAGCCTTAGTGATCTTATAACTTATGTTTGATAGCCGAGCAACATTTAGAGGCAATTTGGAGGGTAAAATCTTGGTTGGATTGGCTCTAAGCAAGAGAAGTCAGATTCCAGGTAGGCTAGGCTTTCTCTAAACCCTAGACTAACCTGAAATGTTTGCATATTTGAGTTGGAATACGTAAAAATATACTATTTATGGATTGAGTTGTGGAGTATATATTGTATATGGCTAGATATGATTTGTATGTTGTGTTTATATAACATTATGGGATGATATTTGTTGTCTTCATGGCTGTGTCAGCTGTAGTTGTTATATTACTTGAATTCTTATATTAAAGATTAGGAAAGGGCCTGAAAAAAGTTGATTGGAGCTATGAACATGTGACAGACATGTACACTGAGCTTGAGTCTTGCTTGTATATATGTGTGGTCTGAGTCTACCAGAATATACTAGCTATTGAGGTGGACCTGTGGCTACATGCTACCCCGTGCACTGAATCTAGTATGTATATCTGAATGGTACTTACATGCATGATGTGGCTGCGATTATCTATGTTTTCACTGAGTACTTTTGGTAAAATTTCTTGATTAAACATGATTCTATGTTGCCCTATGATTTATATGATCCTGTATACTGCTATTATCTTGCCTTGTGGTTTATATGATTCTGTTTACTACTATTATCTGTTATGTACTCGTGTCACTAGTTAGTGACTAGAGATACACCATATTCTAGGGACAGTCATAGTTGTAGCCCTAAAGAAGTCTTATGACCTGTAATATGAGATACATTGACACTGAGCCATTGGTGGGTTAGAGATATGAGTGTGGTCCTATTAGCGAGGTATAGGTTATATCCTATGGGCTTTTTGGGCTATCTGTGATAATACACTAGTTGCATAGGTTAGTCCTGGGGACTAGCATCCTGTTGATAGGGGTACATTTCAGTGGGCCGGCATGTGGTTGTCTGAGGCAATATCCTTTGTGGTCGTTGGGCTACGATATGATTCTAGTGGGTGTCATCCTTCTAATTATCTAGTCTCTTGGGCCTTAGCTTAGGTTATACCAACACTACCTTGTGAGTTACTTTACACGGAGAAAAGACCTGATAAGAGCCAAATATAGGCTAGTGTCTTGGGGTAGGCATGTGTTCTGACTTGACTCGTACCTGTTTGATATTTATAGGATGTTGCTACTGAGATATTATGACCAGGGGACTGTGCATTGGTTATATGTCATACTGTAGCTTGACTCTGGTATAGATATGACTCAGCTGGGTTTGAGTATCCTAGATATTTATGATTTATGTAATGGTCTATGATTACTTATGGAGCTTGTGATTGATGAAGTTATGGTATACTTGGACTTGGTGAGGCATAATTGTATGATGGTCTGTGATATATATACTTTGGTGTGTTATCGATAGTTGTTGTGCAGTGGTTCATTTCATCTGATGCTGGGGTATCTATTGTATCTAAGAGAGATGGTGAGTGTGATTATGTGGGTTGGATTAAAATTGGGGGGATACCTGGGTTGAGAGCATTGACACCTATATTTACTCTAGGCATGATGCGATTATTGTCGACTACGTTCACTCTAGGCTTGATATGACTTTGGAGTTTCAAATTCGGATAGATTGGTTGATTGATTTATTGATTGATACATATTGTCCCAGATGACGCTCCCCATCACCGTTGAACACCAATGGTCACGTTTGTAGAGTCTAAGTCCTAGGTGATGCTCCCCATAGACTTGTGTCCCAGTGGCTGCGATTGTGATGCTAAGTGGCGGATGTAAATTTTGAAGATTGAGCATTGGTAGAGTTTTGGGTCGAGGACCCCATGATTGATGGTCTGTGGGGCTAGGCCCCATGTTTTATACTTTGATGATGAAACATTACTAATATATAAGGGGGATTCTTTTTCTCGCAGGGGTATGTCCCACTGTTATATCTATGGTCAGACCATTTGGCCCTGGCTGACTGCCCTACCGAAGGCCAGGTCAGAAGATCCAATGTTAGAGTCCTGGGGTGATATTAGGGGTTCGAGTTTCCATGTGACACTACTTCTAATGGATTGAGTGCCACGTGCTAGCACAAGGTTGAGGACCCAATTGACTTGTGATTGTTAGATCTAGGCTTGTGATTACTTACTCATGGATTCATTTACCTATTCATACCCTGATTATTCTGGGTGTACCCTCTGGGCTTAGAGCAATCAACTGTGACAAGTCAAATGATCTAGGCTTAGGGGGCATTCAGGCTTAGACACTAAGGTCTTACACCCACGTACAATTGACTCTGGCTCTAATGATGTGGAAACTTGAGCTCTGTGATGGTTCTATGGGATTCTGTGATTTTTTATCAGCATTATTATTATGCCTAGGTGTAACTTCTGGGCTTATGGGGGCTTAGCTAGCATACATGCATAGATACTAGGGCTTTGTACCTGCGTACAATACTATACCTCAATTAGAGGTAGTTGTGGTATTGGCCTATGCAGTATTCGTTAGTCAGTATCGATAATCAGTACTTGATTTGGTTCAGATTATCATTGTTCTTCACTTTGATAAGTTCAATAGTGGTTTGAGGGTTCCCAGACATGCCTATGCCTTGATATAAGTTCATTTTGCTATACTGATGTAGTTTTCTTTGTATTTAGGCTTTAGATATAGTTACTATTTCACTCTGTCGACTGATGATGCCTACTAGGTGTCCTTTCTTGCATTCATCCCTACCTTCTGCATCTTACCATGGTCCAATTCCAGGTATGGGCTATGATAGCTGAGTTGGGCAACTTTGGGAGTGCTTTGGAGACTTTTGGTGAGCATCAACCACTCTGGCTTTTTTTAGTCTCCTTCCAGTTGATGAATGTCTTTTACATCCAGACAACAGCCTTGCATAGTAGAGTTTGGTGTTTTTAGATGCACTCTTGGTTTTGTATATTATCATGATTATTGATATATGTATATGATATGTCCTTTTGTCTATTGTAGATCTGTATAGTTGACTTCTAGGTTGTGGGCAGGTTTCAGCATATATATTATTGTTGTATCGATTTGGTTTGGACTAGAGAGCTAGGACAGGTATCCTTGGATTGAGAATTGGCTTGCCTGTAGGCGGGACCAGTAGAGGCCATCATGGCCGGGACGGGGGCGTGACAATAATCTACAATTAATTTCTCTTTTTCTTTCTATATTCCTTGTATGTGTCAACAAATTATTTTGATCAATATGTTGTGCAATCATTTCATATTCGTTTACTTCAAAACTAACTAAAAAGAATATTAAATATGAGTGGAGTGACAGGTTGGTCATATTGTATATTAACAAAATACACTTAAGTAGGATTTTGTTTTCAAACTGTTAGGAAGTAGTATAACAAATAAACTAAATAAGATCTCTTCCAAAATTGGAGAAAATATAAATGTACTTTCTATAAGTGCTGTGAAAATTCTATTCTATCATATTTTACCATTTAATATCCAATGAATATTTGTATTTACATATATAAAAAATAAGTCATAAAAATTATTTATTTTTTATGCACAATCAAATATAATCAAAATTGACATTTAAAAATTTTAGTTAATATTTAAAGTATTCTCTTGTTTCAATCTTTATTTAACTATAAACATTCATAAAAAAAATATATTAATTTTTTTAACTTTCTAAAAGAAAAATATGATTATGCAAAAGCATTTGATATAACACAAAGATCATCGTTTGTGGGTACTTCTAGCATAGATTTAAATCACATTAATACTTTTCCTAATAAAAAAGCTTGACTCAAAAAAGCTAGTTAGGATAAGATTGAAACCACAAACTTCATCTATTTCAAGGTGATAATGCCTAACAGTTTTATCTAGTATGTCCTTATTTAGTTTTATTTCAAAACAATAATTTTTATCAACTAAAAACTTTTAATTTAGACTATTGAAGAAACCACACTAATTCTTTTCCTAATAAGAACGTTGACTCAAAAAAGTAAGTTAGGATAAGATTGGAACCACCAACTTCATATGTTTCAAGGTGATAAGACCTTACAGTTTTATCTAATACACCCTTATTTAGTTTTGTTCCAAAATAGTAATTTCTATCAACTAAAAATTCTCAATTCAAACTATTCAGGAATTTATAAAATCTAAATTTTTTCTATAAATAGGACTCAATTAAGGGCAAACAAAACAACAATAAAGCTATTTTTGAAGAAACACATTTCTTCTTCTTCTCCTCCTGCTTCTCCTAACTTTTACAATGTCAAGAAAGAAAGTGGAGTTTGTTTTAATTGAAAATGAAAATGACAGAAAAGTCTCATACAAGAAAAGAGAAAAAGGGCTATTGACAAAGGCGGAAGAACTTAGAATTCTTTGTGATGTTGAAATAGCTGCAATCATCTATACTCCTTACAAAAATGAACCTAGAGTCTTTTCAAATCATGATTCTGCAGTAAATATCCTTGCAAAGTTTAATCAATTGCCAATAGATGATAGATCCAAAAATATGATGACAAGAGATAAGTTCACCATGAAAAGGATTGAGAAAATGAATAAAAAACTAATAAAAGTAAGGAAGGAAAATAGGGTGAAAGAAATTACGAATGAGATGCATGAAGTGTTGAAGGGAAAGGATATTTCCGTTGACATGCATCCTTATGATGTCAACGATCTAAGTTTTATTATAAAGAAAAAACACAAGTAGGTACATGAAGCAATAAAAAGAAGATTAGTGAAGAGGGATGTGTATCAAATGTCCCTCGATTCATTATTGGACCTATGATACCTAGTGGGACGAACACTAATGGTCCAAATCATCCCCTATTGTACCATACTAGTTTAGAAGTACTGATAGTTCCTCCATTGTCCCTGTTATAGCGAAAAATGGCTTGCTTTGAGAAAAAAATAAAAAATTCAAAAATCAAGAATTGATTTAAACTCGATTGATTTAAGAAAAATCAATTTTTGAAATTCGAAGTAAGACAGAGTCGCCACCTAATTTTAAGGATAATTAGAAAACTAGTAAAACATTTAAAAAACCCTAACAGAAAAATCTTTTTAAAATCCAGAGAAAAAGTTAGGGTTCACATTTTCACTTCAAAAAGGTTTTATGCACTCGAAGTGGCCGCTAAATGCGGTTATGAGATTTGACCAACTTTTTGACTTGAAAAAGATTGACTAATTTTGAAGTCGATTAATTTTGAAAAGATTTTGA
>JAOTQJ010128635.1:0-10277 GCA_025642045.1 Solanum sejunctum | reverse complement strand
CGATCTAGTTCAAAATCATGCAATTCAAAAGTGATATAATATGAGAAGACTCAATGTAAATCAACCCACCAACACATAGTAAAACCCTTATGTAAGATACCTTAAAATCCATTATCAAATCTCATAATAGATCATAGTTTCATAGTTTAAAACATGCATAGCCTCAATAGACAAAACTCATTCATAGTATAAGGTTGAAATAGATAGTCATGTATAATAAATCAATATTTCATAAAACTCCAACATAATTTATACTCATAATCCATAATAGAAGATACTCATAGATAATACAATTTGAAAACATGCAATTTTCATAAAAATGGAGATTGGGCTCCATTGATAAAAGGACCCAATGGATGAAACTCACATACCTAAATTTGGGGATTCCTTGATATAGAAGTGAAGGAGACTTGGAGCTTGAATGGAGTTCTTGAGATCTGAAATTAAGCTTGAGACACTTGAATTTGGATGAAATATTTGGTTAAGTCTTGGAGAGGGTTTTGAGAGTGTCTTGAGTGATATATAGTTGAAAAATGACTAAGTATAGATGTTTTCACGCATATGAGGACATGGGGCTAAGACCCCAATGCCTTAGGCTAAAACAGAAAAAATAAGGAATTCACAACATTGTTCTGCGATAGCTTAGCGTCACGGAGCCATCGCGGACAACCACTGGAAATGAAAATTTTTGAAAATCATTTTTTCCCTACAATTGCTCTAAAATCAGGGTTATACCCATTTTCCACTCAATTTTGCCTCTTGATCAAGAATATAAAGTTGTATTTTCAATATCAAACAAGGATTTTGAGATATATAAAACTTAAGATTATGGGAATTTCCGAGGCACATTTTCAGAGAATTTTTGGGATGTTTCAGCTAGGCTGAATTGAGGCTTTGCTCTACTCGTCTCTCAAGTACGCTAATACAGCTCTGTACTAGTCAAAAACTCTCTATAAATATAGTCGTAAAGTGTGACTCTACTTGAGCCTTAGCCTCTGAAATAGCCTGGCAAACCCAAGGTCGAATCTGCTATAGCAACTGAGTCAATTAGGACTCAGTGTATGCCTGTCTCTGTGCCAGGGCCTGAGTTGATATTGCTGATACGTATACCATGCCAATGGTTGAAGACTGAGATACCACGACCTCTAGTAGTGGTCCCTCCTTCTCTAACAACCTTAGCCTATAGGGGGCCCTCTGTGGTGGGCGCAGTAGTGGTAGAAGAAGATGGAGGCATAGACAATGGTGTTATGGTGAACATCTTTGACATATGGACTGGAGGCTGTGGTACTCGCCGGAGGGCCATCGAATTCTCATTAGCCTTTATCAGGCTGGCACCAATATCCCCTGAACCTTTATCAATGTGTCCACGTGATGAAGAATCTCTACCCTGCCCCTATGCATAGACAATATATCAGGCATGGGAAGGGGATGGATGTGGACCTCTTCAGGGCTACCTCGTGAATCTGTTCTGCTAGCAAGCGAGCCCAATCAATGTCATAGCCAACCAAGATACTAGTAACAAAAATGGCACGATCCGATGTCAGATATTATTAGTAAGTGTCGACCAGATCTGCGATCTAAATATAGCCCACCAAAATTTACTAGTGAAGTGTAAGGATCCAAACTTTGTATGACCTTAATGGCGCTTGAAATTTAGTTTTGAAAAGTTTTTTACTAAGATTACACCTTATCGACACCTCCATGGGTCGCGTGGTTTACCACGGGCCATATGGAGGAGCCTTGTGGTGGCCCTTGGCCTTATGGGTAGAGTGTTGGCCTTAACTTTGGAGTTCAAGACCAAGCTTGCACCAAATATACCTCACACGATTTGTGTGGCTTTTTATGGGTCATGTGGTGGCTTGTGTGATGTAGTCTTGGCCTTGAAAATAAGGCACTTCACACATGAAACTCATGCAGTCCATATAACCCTTCACGATCCGTATGGCTCTCTGTATGGGTGTTGGTGTGAAAATTTTCTAAGTATGAAATCATTGTCTCAACTTCATTACTGAGAATATTTCTAAGTGTAGCCATATGGAAGGCTACACGGTCTGTGTGCCTCCAAGCAGACCGTATGGAGCATACGGGACTCCTGGCAACATTTTGATTTCCATTTCATTAATGGTGTTCTTGTAATTTTGGCTACTCCTAAAAGGTCTTTTGTGACTTTCTATGCTATCCTAAGACATTCAAATGACCTATACTCTTCTTCTCTCATTCAAATTCATTTAACTTGGACTTTATTCAAGCTCTGTCTTAAGAACTTCTCTCAAGTGACTAGTGAAGGCTTAGCTTGGGGATTAAGGAAAGGCTCTTCTTCATCAAATTCTTCTTGTTTCTTCTTGGTTAACTAAGATATGTGGGATTGATTCATGGTCCCTTTCAACTATGAAAACCCAAACTCTTTTTACTCCTTGATTTATGAAATTAAACTTACTTTGAATATGAGTCTTTTATTATTATTTATTTTATTCAATTGAGACATGAGCTATGTTTAATTGATGTTTTTAAAGTGTTTTAAGCCCTAATATATTGAATTGCATTGGTATTATGAAGATTTGAATATGCATGCCCCTTTTAAATGTTGAATTGAGCATGGGTAATCTCAAGCATGATTTAAATATGAATTTCTTCATGGATTTACTTGGATTTCTTATTATATTATTGATTTATGTATGAATCTATATTGCTCATGCTATTCTCATATCATTATGGCATTTGCATACATGAGCATTGATTTTTATGAAGTATGTTATGTTCCAAGCATGTTTATGAATATGATTTTGATGAAAGTATGGTTATGACAAAAATGTGATCACTTAAATATCTATAATATTGGCTCTTTGAGCATACTAGGTGTTTACACCATATTGATTTTGTGAATGAGCTATTCCTATACATGAAAAGCGTGATATGAATTATGATTTGTGTTTTTAGCTCAAGTATTAATAGTTATGAAGAATGTTTGGCCTTTGACCCCAAGTATGCATCAAAATGATTTGAAATGACTTGCATCTCTTTTGAAAGCATGTATACGTATATGTATTATTGTAGAATGATGAATTAGTACCGATGAGATTGGAGGCATCATGGCTATCCCCAAGGTTCCTTTTCTCTCTCTTGAACTATATGTCGACATAGGTAAGTGATATGGTAACTCTCACCAAAATGGGAGGCCTATAAGGTGCGATTACAAATTGTAATATGATATGATATGATATAAAAATCCTATCCGAAATGGCCCATATGATAGGATACTTCTCCAAAATGGGAGGCTCGTAAGGAGAAGTCTGGTTTACCTTTGGCAAGTAGACCACCTCTTCTTCGGTGTGGGGATAACATCAGGATTCCAAATAATAGCTCGTTTGGTCTTATATGTCGGTTGAGGTCTCATACCCTCTTTATATAAGTATTATGGCATTTCATGCATCATGGATTTCATGGCATATTGTTATATTACCCTTCTTTGCTATAGATCTCTTGCTATATATGTTTGTCATCTAACATTGAATGTAGGTTTACTAAGTTCATTTGCATTGCATGCTTGCATACTTAGTACATTCAAACATACTAACGCACACTTTTTGCTTACATGATATACCATGTATGGACCAAAGACTACCTTCATCCACCGTACGGCTCTTCATGCATCTGCTACACACACACTTAAATGGTTTGTGGGATTCCAATGCTTACTCAGTTGTTTTGATAAAATCAGTTAGATATAAGTTTCAGTTACTAGTGACAATCCTAGATGAAGAGTCCATGTTAAAGTATAACCCTCTCTTTGTATTAGGAGTATTACTCTCTCTATGTTATGTAGACTAGCAAGTGTATAAATACACTATGATGTACTTTCTAAATTCGATCAGCTAATACAAAGCATTACGCAATACATTAAGTTCAAAAAAATAGTTGAAAAACAGTTGACCAAAAGCACTAAGGCATTCCAATGTGATGGTGGCGGTGAATTCTCTAGCTCGAAGTTCATTAACCTCATGAAAAATTGTGGTATTGTTAGGCATATATCCTGTCCAAATACAGCTGAGCAGAACAGTATTACTGATAGGAAACATAGGCATGTGGTAGAAACTCGTTTAACACTATCGTTTCATGCTAAGCAAGCTGCCTTTATTTATGTTGACAGAAACCTTCCGTACAGATGTGTTTCTTATAGACAGGCTACCATCTTTAGCACTTAAGGACACACCTGTCCATAAAATTCATGGAAACACATCCTGACTATTATGGTTTAAAGGTGTTTGGTTTGCGGGTGCTTCCCCTACATCACAGGAAGCAACAAATTCTCACCAAGGACATATCCATGTGTCTTCACTGGATACAGTAGCCTCCGCAATGGATACAGATGCTATGATCCATCCACAAGAAGGGTCTTTATATGAAGACATGTCTTTGATGAACTAACTCTTCCTTATGTGCAGGAAACAACAATGGAAGTGATTCTGCAGGTTCCACTCATTTTTCCCCATTCTCTGAATTTTTCTCAGAATCAAAGACTACCGTTGCTCACTCGCCAAGCTAGGAGCCTGACTTATCTGAGCATCTTCCTACTGATCAACATGATGTTTCAAGGGAAGTGTTAAAACAACTATATTGCTAGGTGAACCAGCACACGAAGAATCTCCACAAGATACTGAGGAGCTGTCAGCATCAACATCTCCAGCCTCACTTGAGAACTCATCTAATGATTCTCCTAATGAGGCACAGGATATTGCAATGATGCAGCTACAGTTATATGAGGATGCACAGCAGCCCAAAGAATTCAGCGTGGCTGATCAAAGAGGACTTCAACTTGAGGCTGATCAAGTACAACCTCAGTGACAAGCTCCATCTCAACCATCCACAACAGAACATGTCATGATAACCAGGTTCAAAAGCTAAAAACTGATCTCATACTTCATGATCTGCAACTACGAAAAACACTGCCCTGAGTGAACCTAAGTCGCTCAAAAAAGCACTTAAGACTCCATATTGGGTGTGGCAACTATGAAGGAGGAGTTGCAAGCACTGCATGAAAATGAGACTTGATTCTGGTTCCTAGAACTATTGCGATGAATGTAGTAGGATCCAAATGGGTGTTTAAGACAAAAATGAAGTCAGATGATTCAACTGCTATTCGCAACTTGTAGCCCTGTAGTGAAAGCAACTATTATAAGAGTTGTTCTATCTCTAGAAGTGACTCAAGATTGGTTTATTAGACAACTTGATGTTAAAAATGCATTCCTTCATGGACATCTTGCAGAAGAAGTGTACATGAGTCAGCCACCAGGATTTGTTGATCCAAATTATCTGGGACATGTCTGTCAGCGGAAAAAGGCACTGTATGGTCTCAAACAGGCTCCTACAGCCTGGTTTCAGTTTTTATTTGCTCCACATTGGCTTCAAATGCAGTAGAGCTTACTCATCTCTATTCACTCTTCATAGTCCAGCTGGAACAATAATACTATTGGTATATGTAGATGACATAATTGTGACAGGTAACAACTCAAAAGCAAATGAATGAAGTTGTGAAGAAATTGAGCACTGAATTTGCCATGAAGGACCTTGATAAACTAAGTTTCTTCCTAGGTGTTGAAGTTATCTACTTTCCAGATGGAATTCACTTGTCTCAAAGCAAATATGCTAATTATTTGCTCAAGAAAGTAGACATGGCAGATGGAAAGGAAGTCCCAACTCCCTTAGTTTAGAAGCATGACTTGCAGGAAGCTATTGGAACTCCAGTTCATCCCTCAGTATATAGGAGCATTGTAGGAAGCTTACAACAACTGACACTAACCAGACCAGATATGACTCACGCAAAATCTAAATTCTGTGCGTCTCCAAGCTGTGAAGAGAATACTCAGATATGTAAAGGGAACTATTACTCATTGGTCTCTGTTTTATTCTCAGTCCTCACTCAGTTTGTATGGTTTCTAAGATCCGCCACTGGTTATCTTGGTGCAAATTGTGTGTCCTGGTCCTCTCGAAAACAGAACACAGTTGCATAGTCAAGTGTGGAAGCTGAGTATTTGGCCTTAGCTGCAACGGCAGCTGAGTTCACATGGCTGACTTACATTCTACAGGGTATTAGAATATCCATTAAGTCTGCTCCTACACTGTTTTGTGAAAATATGAGTGCACTGTACGACTGCAAATCCAGTATTACATGCCAGAACCAAACATGTAGAATTGGATTATCATTTTGTTAGAGAAAAAGTAGCTCAAGGACAGTTAATCACTCAGTTTGTTCGATCCAGAGATCAACTAGCTGATATTCACACTAAGGTACTGGAAAAGGACGACAAATTCATGTTCTTTAGAGACAAGGTAAGAGTGGTAAACTTACCTCCAATTAGCTTGAGGGGAAGTGTTAAAGATCGAGACAAGATCAGTTAGATATAAGTTTCAAGTATAACACTATCTCTTAGTATTGCGAGTGTTACTCTCTCTATGTTCTGTAGACTAGTAAGTGTTTTAAATACATTATGATGTACTCTGTAAATTGGATCAGCTAATACAAAGCATTACACAATCCATTAGCCTCAGATTTCTCAACCCTGTGCTCTAGGCAAGCAAAATCACTGTTGGGAGTCCTATATATTATCATATGAAATTATTGTTGGATGGTGCATGGTATGCTTGTTTCGTACTACCAAAGAGTACAAACAGTTGGCTAATTAAATACCATCATGATGTTAAATTACTTCCAAAAACAATCGCGCTATGTTTTTAAACAAGGGGTCAGGCTGTGTACATCCGACCTCCTCTTATCCAGCAATGGGCGGGAGCCTTTGAGGCATTGGGATAATATTATGATGTTAAATTACTCTACCGCGAAATAAAGCTAGGCCACTGCGCCCTTACAATCTATATGCAATAGATAGAATTATGACAAAGGGAATGGCTCATTCTGCAAAAATAATATATTTTTGAAGGATCCGACATGGGTATGAAAACATTTTGGAGAGCAACTTAGACCCTGACAGACTAATGATTTTCTTACACAATAGTGTAATTTAGCATGCTATAACAAATACTATAAATGTGTAATGATAGTAGAGTTACCAGCTGTAATTTATCCTCTTTCTCTCTTTCTCTCTTTCTCCTTTTTCAATGATTCTAATTTTCCTTTCAAATTCTCAAGACCTGAGGCATAAAAAGTACATAAAACTCTCATATCAGGAAACAATATTCAAGTTATAATCAGTCATCAAAAGTAATTGTAATAAACTTGTCTGGCATTAAGTTTAGAAGGAAAGAAAACAATGAAAGAGATAATTAAGTTTAGTTTAATTTACTTATAAAGCTAATCAAAGTTTCTCAGGGGAACTAACTCTGCTCAGTTTGTTTTCATGAGTGGCAAAATTATTAGAGACTAACCTTTTTACTTGATGAAAAATCAAAGATGGCTGCTTTTTTCCAACAAACAATTAGCTAATTGAAATATATATATATATCACATGACATCATATCATATATCATATATCATCATATCATATTATATCATATCATATCATATCATATATCATCATATCAAAAAGTGAGAAGGTCTTAGGTTCAAAGTTGAATTACCCTTTTGCCCCTATGTCATTACTTATTTGCTTTTATGCCATTACATATTAAATATTAAATTTAATTAATTATAATAACTAGGTTATAATACCAAATATTAGAAATAGGAAGATATAAAGTCACAAAAAGTTGTTAGAAATTATTTCATATAAAGTTGTTAGAAAGTAATATCTTTTATTATCTTATTCTTTAGAAAACAATTACCTTTTCAAAAAAATTAGCATTGATAAAATCATGTGGCCATCTTCATAGCTAACAATTACATTTTTATAAATTTTTTTGTTATTTTTATTTTTCTTCGTTCATTTATTTAACACAATGAAATAATAAAAGGGAGGAAAATCATATATATTTTCTTAAATCCTACAAAGTTATAATATTAAAATATTATTTACATAATTGTTTCTCGCCTTCTACTAAAGAATGTGAAGAAATCGTGCAACTTTAGTAATATTACATTCCTATTAATCTGGAAGATGGAAGAAATCAACAATAAATATTAAAATAATTATAAGTAATAAATAAGTAAATTTACACTTGAAATAACTATAGATAAATGAAATGATTTTCTCAATCACATTCAATGTAATAATGAAAAGTAATGTAATCAATTAATGGATTTATCCCAAGTGAATCGATTCTTCTCATTCACGTTCAAAGTAATAATAAATAGTGGTAAATTAACGGACAAAATTTGAAAGGTCAAGATTAAGAAGTACTAACTCTGTTTCATATTATATGTCACTTTTAATTTTTCAAAAGTCAAACAATTTGAGTTTAACTGAGAATTTGCACATGAAATCTTCAAATTTTTTGAAATAAAATTTACATATTTTTAAAATAAATAAAAAGTACTACAAGTCACAATAATTGATAATTCAAAATATTTAAAATATATACAAAAATTTGGTGGTCAAAGAAAAATTAGTTTGACTCTCAAAAAATAAAAAATGACATATAATATGAAACAGATGGAGTAAAAAATAAGAATAAATATATGGAAATTGTAAAAGTTTGCTCTCAAGTAATGATCCCTGCATAAAAACTTATTCAAATTAATTAATTTCTAGAAAAAAAAATGAGAAGACATACATCTTACAAATGATAACACAACAGTTATTAACATAATTAATATTTAATGAATTTAATTGCAATGTAAATATTTCATGAATAGTAATAAATAATAGTAAATTAATGAACTCTTTTTTAATCTAAGCGGAATTTCTTTTAACATCTTTAATAACATTGTATGTTTTTAGCATATCAAATCTTTCCATTTCAAGTATTTAGTATAATCTTACATGATTTCTATTATAATTAACTAAATACTCCCTCTGTCTCATATTATTTGAATTTTTGAGACTTTTTTTAAGGTTCAAAATATTTGAATTGTTCAAAGTTCAAGGTGAATGTTTGAAACTTTTTCCATATTTGCCCTTTCATTTATTGAACTTTTATATTTTCTATGACATAAATTACACTACATATTTATGATTTTACAAAGGGCAATAGTGAAAAGTATGGTGTAAATTTTGTCTTTAAATATTTTTCTTAATATGTGTGTATTACTTCACAAATTCAATTAAAATGAGACAGAGGGAATATTTTATAAGATTTAAATTGAGTGTAGTTAAATGTTCACCTTCATGACTCATATTTAATTACATATTTAATTATTTCTCTTAATATTCATAACTTTCATGCGTTTCAAATTCATAAACTGCAAATATTTATTTAAAACTTTAAGATACTCTTTGATATTCTTTGATTTTTATTTATATAAATTCATCATTTTTATTTCATGAGACTTCAACTAAAGGTTATTTTGTCATTTAAAGTTAAAATAGGAAAGTGAAGCATCTTGAATTTTGATTGGTATAGAAGAAGATGATGTCTGTGGATTTGCTGTTGTATAGGATAAGGTGATGAAAAGAACTCAAAAAATTATGTGATTTCTTTGTTTTTTTATATATTACTATGATTAAAGCCTTAAGGAAGATGTATATGTTGTTGTTTTTTTCCTCATTTGATGTATCTTATCACTCTTTTAAGATTCATTTATACTTATTGCATTCTATTTTCTATTACATGTATGTTTTTGATAATTTTTTTTATCATTCTAATGAATTTATAATAATTCATATAGGACACACGTACAATGCACGTGTCGAGAAACTAGTATAACTAAAAGTGGGAAGAACCTAGGCTGAAAGTTGGATTACCCTTTTGCCCCTATGCCATTACATATTTACCCTTATGTCATTATTTATTAATACTAATGCTACACTAAATATCTATTTAATTTAATAGTTATAATTTTTTTTGTATTGTAAATTATTTATTAAAAAGACAATGAATGAATCATTAATTAAGTTATAAGTTACAATGAATTATTTCATATACTAATTCATTTATCCAGGGTAATGATAATGTATTAAACACATTTATGATAATATATATGTGATAAATAATGGGGTGTATATATAATTACTTGCTATTAATAATTAAAATCAAGTTAGCTGAAATTAGTGTACGTTATATATATACTACTATTAGGAAACGTGAGGACTACTAGCAATTAAATTTCTATTAACAACCTTGAATTATCTTCATAAATATCTTTTCTTTCTTTTTTTTTTTGTAACTTATGGAGAGATGATAAATAGATGGATTGGATTAGATTTGAACGGATTGAATATTGATTG
>JAOTQJ010128614.1:0-10278 GCA_025642045.1 Solanum sejunctum | reverse complement strand
TAAGTTGTGGTTTTGCGACTTAATATGGGTTTAAGTGCCTAACCGGCACGAGTCATGGCCCCGGGGTTGGACTGTGATAGAACTAAGTATGATTGTAAGATTTTCTGATAGGGAGAGGATATGTGTGAATAAGTGACTTAGTTGTTTAAGGGATATGTGTAGGTACTGGTTGAGGGTTTAGTTACAAAGTCTTGTAACCAAAAACTAGTCTACTATGCCTACTAGGTCTTCTGGTAGGTACAGAAATAGTAGGCTTAGGTAAGGATGGTTTATTTGGTGGAGCTGATGGTGTTGTAGTATTTTCAAAAGTACGAGTTGACATTGTAGATATTATAGGATGGTCAGGGATAGGAACTGAAGTTGAGTTAGATGGAGTTTATAAGAATGAGATATCTTGAGAGAATATATTTGACTTAAGTACTGAGAATATAGGATTAGGAGTTATTTGCATAGTTTTAAAGGGAAAGATATTTTCCTGGAATACCACATGTCTACTTACAAAGAATGATTTAGCATGAATATCATAGAGTATGTATCCTTTTGCATAGAGGCATAGCCCATAAGCACAACAGGGATGGCTCTAGATGCAAATATGTCTAAGACTATAGGACAGGATGCATAACATAAACATCAAAAGACTCTAAGATGGGACAAGTATGGAGGGTGCACATATAGTCATATAGAGTTTCTCAGAAGGAGATTTAAAGGCAATGACTGTGGAGGGTAGTTTGTTTATAATATGAACTGTAGCACAAACACATTCACTCCAGAACTTTAGTGGAATAGAAGCTTAGAACCTGATAGATCTTGTCATATCTAGGATTGTTTTGTGTTTCCTTTCAACAACACTACTTTACTATGTTGTAAATACATATTTACTCTGATGGACAATACCAAGATCACTTAATAGATTTTGGCATGCATGGCTGAAAAACTCACATCGATTATCAGTTCTCAATATCTTAACATTAGTGGAAAACACATTCTGGACTTGAGTAAGAAATCTTTTAAGTACTTCTAAAGTATCAACCTTTGAATCAATTAGGAAAACCCAAGTATATCTACTAAAACAATCAATAATGGTAACAAAAAATATTTTCCCATTATGAGTAAATACTCTATAAGGACCTCAGACATCATAATGTAGTAAGTCAAAGGCTGCTTTTGACTCATGAGTGATAATAGGAAAAGGTAACTTAGATTGTTTTGCTAGGGGACATACAGTGCAATGAGTATGATCCTGACTTCTCAAGTGACTAAAATAGTCATGCCTTTTATTATATCTATAGGAGCATGACCTAGTTTTTTGTGCCAAACATTAATAAAACTAGTACTAGAAACAGAATTGACAAGTTGATCACTACATATATTGATTAGCTTCTTTGGAGCTTGAATTGGACCTTCTTTTAGAATGTAGAGTCCATGTTCTTCCTTATCAATCCCCTTTACCTGACAAGTATAGAGATCCTAGAAAAGAAATTAGGAAAGAATCTTACCATGTATTATGGTTCGCTAGTGACGTTTGATATTAATAGCATATCAACCTTACAATTAGGTAGATATAAGATATTTGAAATGGTATGATTTGCTAGGACATTAGTGTTATCAACATGTGAGGTTCAACTAGTTTTCCTATTTGGTAATTTTACCTATTGCTTGCATTATCAAATCTTCCTTAGCTCTATTTAGTGAATCAAGTTTAGATATGATATGATGTGTGGCTTCACTGTCTATAATTCATTACCACCATACATGCATAGAAGGGCTCTAGGATAGCTACTTGCATCAGCTGCTGCTATGTTAGTAGAGGAATCTGTTTTGTTCTTCAGGTTTTCACTAGTCTTAGACAAAAGCTATAGAATTTGCTAATACTGATCCTTAGTGAAGAAGGCTCCAGGATATGAAGGTTGGTTAGATTGATAAACTGACTTTCCTTTGTTGTTGCTTCCTAAGAGTTCCTGCTTGGTACTTTGTGTTTCAGCCTGATGTGCATACATTATTGAACTAGTAGTCTTCCTCTTTGATCTAAAATTTGTAGGATAGCTAACTATTTTGTAGCACTGATCCTTTGAATAACCTTTGCATCCACAATACTCACATTGTAAATGTGTTTTCCTGACTTTGTTACTTTCTCAAGAGGTTCCTGCACCACCACCATCGTTTTCGCTAGATCCACTACCTGAATTCTATCTGTATGAACTTGTTCCATGGTTGTGATGAGAACTTTTATGACTATACATAGCCATGCCTTCTAAAGACTCTAGTTTTAAGGTAGATGCAAGATTTCTTTGACTCTCTTGATCAACAAGTAATGCATATGCCTTATTCAATGAAAGAGTAGGACTCATCATATGAATCTGAGTCCTAGGCTGTGAATATGACTTAATTAATCCCATTAGGAATTACAGTAATCTTTGATACTCATAGTGTTTAGTAAATTTTTTTAACTCAGGACAAGGACAACCAGGATAAGGCATGACAGTATCATACTCATCCTAGAGTACTCTTAATCTGGAAAAGTAATCAGCCATAACCATTGTTCCTTGAACACATGTATGAATCTTTTTGTGTAGATGAAAAATTCTAGAGCAATTAACACTTTCAAATCTCTCTTTCAAATCAAGCCAAACTTTTTGAGCATTAGATATATATAATAGAGCTGAGTAAACCTGGCCTAATAATATTCATATAATCTAGGATAACACCACAACATTATATTTTTTCCATTGATCATGTAATTCAGGCTCAAATTTAGATTTAAGAATTTACCATCAATAAATTCTAGCTTGCTTTGACCTACAAGTCTAATTCTAAAGGACCAACTCCAAAAACAATAGTTCTTTGATCCAATTAATTGTAGAGAAATTAGGGAGCTACTTGGAGTATTTGTAGGTTGAAGGAAAAGTGAATGGTTATGATCTAGGAAAGGTAGCTGTGTGAGTACCTCCATTACTAAATCCTTCAACTGCAGTAGTATCAGCCATTGGAGAAAATTTTTGAATCTCCTTTACTCTGACTTCTAACAAGTAGCTTTAGGAGCTATTTACAATAGGACATAGAACCTATGATCGTAGACTCTGATACCAGTTAAGTCTATTAATGGAGGTTGAAAATCAAAGGAAAAATCAGAGAGAAGAATGAAGAAGAAGAAGCTTCTAGATTGAAGGTTGTTACATTTGTGAATGTTAGTTACAATAGTACACCAAGGACCTCTATTTATACATGTGCACTCACTATTCTCCTAACAAACTAATCATAACTAACTTGTGATGCCTTACCACTCTCTAACTAACTCATTATAGTTAGTTACTCATACCCACCATGTAGCTTATAACTAATCAATAATTATATCGTTTGCCACCACTGCCACCACCTATATCTCTTTAGCCGCCCCCTCAACTGCCACTATTGCCACTCGAGTCAATTCCTACTACCAACAAACTCCACATCACAATCAACATTGCCGTCAATTATCATCATATATTCTTCGATCAATATCACCACCGTCGCCACCTCCATTGTACCGCCATTCATCACTGTGGTCAATCTTAAATTCCAACAATCACTATCATCATAACTATCACCATTGCCTACTACCTCAAATACATTCTTTGATCACCACCAACTATTAACATCAGCCAACTTTACTATTACAACTACTAACACCACTACCAATCGCCATCACTATGATGATAACTATAACACTAAGCATCTTTACAGTCACAACTATCACCTTTATCATTACTACCCACTAACAACATTTGTTACCATCATTACCATCACTAGCAAACGTAACTACTTGTTCCAATTCATTTTATCAAATAATAACTTTATTTTATTAATAATTTTCTATTTAAATTATATTTTATTATGTGAACATAAATAAATTATGTACATTCAACTTCAAATATCTAAATCTTAATGCAAATAAAGGAGGCCTAAGTAGAGGTAAATCTACGTGTAAGGGAGTAGATACCACTGCATCGGTGCCTTGGTGTATATATACACTCTATATTTAAGAAATACATTATATTTGCCATTCCTAAAAATGACGGTTGAAATGTACCATTGGAAAATTATTCTGGAATATGCCCCTAATCCCAATTTATGAGGGTTCAAGCCCATTGTAAAGCACTATTTTTCTTTTGTGCTTGCTGCGAAGAGGGCTGACTTTAGCTCTCTTTTTTTCTTTTTGTCTTTTTCATGTGCGTCAATTAATTCTTTTTTTCTTTTTCTTTAACTAAGTATTAATTTCTTGATACAAATGCTACATATGTATAAAATGATCAGTATTAAATGTTAGATGTCACAAAAATATTAATTATCTTTTTAAATTGGTGAAGTTTTTGAAAAAGTTCTAATTTTTTAAAATGATGGAAATTGTTATGTTAGAGATTTTTAAATTTAGAAGTTGATTTGATCTTTTACTAATGTTTGGCTAAGTGTAGTTGATCTCAGACATCAACACACTTTTCACAAGTTCAAGTGTGGGGGGTTGTCAAAAGTATATTTACCCAACATGGAGTCAGAGTCGAACTCACAGTGAAGTGATTAGGTTAAAGTTCAAACCAAGAGGTAATATTAATGTTTTAATCTTTCATAGTATGAATAAATAATACATAAAAATAAACAACAATCTGAAGGTAATTTTTAGGAAAAAATATCACAAAACAAAATAGTAAAAGCAAAGAGAGTTTAAGTATCTGCTAGAGAAGATAAATAGATACACAAGCAGTAGTTGACATGAGTATTTGAAATACTCAAAGGATGATGGATCTACATGGGTAGGGAAGGTGGATCTAACATTTGATCAAGGTTCTCTCAAACACCAAGATCCATCTACAATAACTTTCTCAAGGTACTATGGGTTCAATACATAATACCTCAACCTTAGCAAAAATCACCCATCTCAAAGAGATTTCAGTAATTTAAGACATTAATGGCGATTCACTATTTAACCTCACTTCATGCGGCCTTTTCAAGCATACATGAAGATCCTAAGTTAGGACTAAGTTTGCAATCTCAATCCATACATAAAAACAAGGTTAAGTAACAAAATCCATATGGTTTCATCAATAACTCAAGTAAAATCAAGCACCCAACAACCAATTACTACATAATGGTGTACATTATCATCCTTGAAGTATTGGAGTTTTAGCTAATCATCAAATAAAACATGGGTAATTTACCAAATAGATTCTCTTCTATTGAATTAGTCTTCAAGCACAAGAAATCCAAAAGAAATCAACAGAACTCTTATCTCCAATGAAGACTAGTGTGTTTTCTGCCCCATATTCTCCCCACAAAAAGAAAGAAAGAAAAATTGCTCCTGAATAAAAATTGTACTCCTAGCCAAATGTACTACTCACAATTATACTATCCACCCTTCTTCTGTTAACCATCCTTTGTAAAATATGTCAACTCCTAAGCTATTTATATTCTCCACAAAAAGTATGAAGTATCTTCCTCAAAATTTCAATCAACAATGTTAATCATAACTAACTCATCGATCAAGTTGGTGATTCGCATAGTGTCCCTTCATCATCACAAACTGCTCCTCTTGATTGGACTTTGATGTGGAACCTTTGCAAGCTCAGTCAAGATTACCAATCTAGTTGGCAATACACCTTTTGGAGCTTAAGTTTTCCCATTAATCAGTGACTTCAAACCAAGTTTGTGGCCTATTGTGCCAGCTAAATTGAGTCACCAAATCCTTTTTGTAGCTCACCATTTCTCTAATCGATTTCCTGAACCGTGGTCAACTTGCACTAACACCCTTCAAAATATGCTTTTTGACCCTTGGAACTTATCCAGAGCCCTTCAACGACTGGGCTTCATTTACTAGTACAATCAAAAGGGGAAATTTCATAATATACAAGAACAAAAAGAACTTGCAAAAAAAGTAGTCACATTCTTTTTTCTTTATAATAAATAGCCCACTAAGGTCATGGACTCAACATAGTTCTAATAAGCCCAAGACATTAGGCTCTTTTTACTCAAATCAGCCTAAGCCCAAAAATTTTGCCCTTTTTTTTTATAGCGTTTTCTTCAATTATTTTACTTTATTTTGTCGTGATTTTTTATACAAAAAAGAAGTTTTTTATTTTTTCAAAAAAAAGTTTCATGTATATTTTGGGCAACATTATTTTTTGTTAAAAAACTATTTTATTTTTATTTTATTGCGGCTTTATATATATATTCTTTAGAAAAATTATGTTTTTTTCATGTGTAAATATTGTATACATGTGTATAAACGTATATCACTATTGTATAGATAGTTATGTAATGGATCCTCATTGTATAAATCATGTATAAGCATGTATCAATATTATATAAATAGTATGTAAATGTATATCAATATTGTATAAATTGTATACAAACATATGTCGATGTAGGTATATAATGTATCAACATTATATAAATGGTGCATAATTGTATATCAATATTATACAAATAATTATGTGATGTATTGATGTCAATATTTATTTGATTGTCATACATTCCACCTTAATAAATAGAATAATATATAAAAATAATAATAAAATGACATAAATATTTATTTTCTACCCAAAAAGTGAAACAGTCATTAAAAAAAGGATTTTAAGAAGGCAATAAAAAATATAAATTATAAAAACTTTTTAATAGCACGACGATAAAAATAAAGAGGCCATTGGACAAATGGCCGAAGTAACATGTCCGGTGAACATTTGGCCACCCAATATGACAACTTGCCATTTTCTTTATAAGTTAAATAACTGATGGCTATTTTGAGTTACGAACAAGGCAGACAGGTCATTTTCAGTAATTAAACAAATTGAGTTATTTTTTGTGTAAATAATTTTTTTCAGTGGCGTGTGGGTGTAATTATTCCTAATCAAAAAAGGACATTTACCACCAATTGCTGGTTAAATAAATTCTCAAATCAAGATGAGACCAGTTATGTCATGTGCAAGGAGGGTACCCTAGACGTAACCGACACTCAGAGACTATTGTTGGTCCCCTAGCGAACCACTTGGTCTTATCACAGTCACTCAATCAATAAACTCTACCAATCAGTGGAAGACATAAGGAAGTAAATGGGCACATCTCATCTAGTCTTAAGATAATATTATAAATAAATGGCTAGTAGAAAGAACCTAGATCAACAAGTTTTAACATCAACATCCGACTCTAGTCTATGAAGCCTCTATCACTATAAGTGGTGCTAATGACAGACCCACGACTACCTCAATCAAAATAAAGCTAATCAAATCTAACTGTAAAGCAAGATGAAATAAATATAATGAATCCTCCGAAGTAGGGGAGGCTCACCAATTAGCTGAACATCTCAAATTCTCAACGATGCGTCTGTTGATGATCTCTAAATCTTGAAATGATGCAATCTAAAAGGGGATGTCAGTACGTGGAATATAATGGTATGTACCATAGTTGAATAAAATCGAAATAGGTGGAATAATATAGAAACAACAATCAACATTAGGGATAGTAATAATCAACATGTCAAGTGTCTATGTAAAGCAAGAATAAAGAGTAGACAAGTGACTCATAAACTCATCAATTAAATCAAACTTGTCTTAGAGGGACTCATCTCAACTCATCTCATCTAATATCATCTCATCTCATCTCATCTCGACTCAGAGTACTCAGTTTGAAAACTTTGTGGGAGTTTCTCTTAACTGACAATAACCACTTATGAGTCATGGGTTGTACAACAATTCCGCTGATGTTGCCATAGCCGTTACTTGCCAGGTAAGGAATGAGTATGATCCATAAGGAATCTAAACTCAAGCATTTGCTATTATTTTGGGGATGTAAACTCGAGAGCGGACCATGAGATGTAATAGTTCAATCCTCTTCTATACTGGGCGGGTAGGTAATGAGTGCAATTGGAACTCACTTTTCCTTATTTTGGTGCTCGATACTCTTCCCAAGACTTAATGCTTATAAAAGTCCTCATCATCTTCTCAAGTAGCCTCATAACAACACTCATCATCTTAATTGGTCTCATGGAGACACTCATCATCTCAACTAGTCTCATGGACACTCTCATCATCTCATCAACTTAAACTCAAGGGATCCTCTATTATTTCAGGGACTTTAACTCATCAGCAATGAACTCAATTCTCATTTAAGAACTCAAGGACTCAGATTATCAATTAGAAGAAGTCATTTAGACAGAACTCAATCATAAAGACTCAAAGGATCATCAAGCTCAAATAACTCAACCTCATACTTACATCAAGATTTCCATCAACATACTCACGTCAAGGATCTAGACTCCATCCCTAGGTTCATTCATGTATGCTTTCAAAAGTTAACATATAGGGTTTATACAATATCTCATGAAAAGTATTTAATTCAAGAAAAATAAGTTTATGATTATCATCAACACATAAAAATACATGTAATAGATACAATTTTTAAGAAAACAATCAAGAAAATATTTCAAGCTACATATATAGAGACTCATAGATTCTCAACATATCTATGACCATCTATGGGGCATATAGGAGAACAATCCCATGCTTTCTTTAGCCTTACATACCTGAAAGTTGATATTACCTTTGAAATTTGATGAATACTAGCTTTCTTGGAGAAAATCCTCGATCTCGATAGTTCTTTAGAGTAGAAGAACTTAGAAAGACATTGTTTGAAGAGCTTCTCTTTGATTCTTGAATTCTTGATTTAAAATCTTTAGAGTTCTTGATGAAAAATCCTAATTTTTGAAGAATAATAATAATAATTAATAAATACTTTTTTGGGATTCTTGAATTCATTTTCTTGAAACCCTAGGTTATGATTTAAGATTCTATTAGAGATTCATGAATAAATAAAAAAATTTGGGTTAGGTAGATTGGAATTCATGAAGAATAACTCACCTTAAGGATGAATCTTGAATGCTAATCCTAGCTTGATGACTTTCTTGATAATTCTTGAGCATTTATGTCTAGAAGTGAAGGAGAGGGTTTTTTATTATGAAAACTGATATTTTATGTATTTTGGGACCTTACCTGCAAAGGTTTTATGATAAAAGTATCCTTGGAATAACAATAAAAAATATCATTTATCTCATCCAGAAAGGATTCGAGTTGGGTCCGTGATGTGGAACTGTCGTGGATCTTCGAATAACTCTGCAGGTTTTCAGTAAAATGGTCATAACGTTCTACTCCGAACTCTGATTAAGGCGAAATTGGATGCATTGAAAAGATAATTCAAATATTTTTGATTTGATATATTATAGATGACCTAACTCATTATACTTAAGGAGATATAGTCATTTGAAGTTGACCTTTCTACCAACTCATATGAAAACTTAGTTGGTAGAAATTCTTTGGACTTGGCTTGATGTAAAAGATCCTCTATATTCGTTTATTAAACTTTAGAGGGGTTGGAAATTGAGCTAAATACCCCTCAAGTTAAAACAAAAATTTCACTTCGAATTGGCCAAGTCCCCGATACAGACGGGGCGTGCACTAGTATATTTTTTCTATCTCGACCCGGACCTGGGGTAGGAGTGACACGATGAATAGGAATCCGAGAGTTCCCAAACAAGTCTTAAGATACCAAAACTCATATCATCAATTCAGAAGCGCATTCAAAGTAAACACATAATTCTAGGGCCAAGTAAGTAGGACTCATGGTATGGGGGTATATCGGGACTTCTGATCTTTCCATCACAATATGTAAACCCAAACCATAACTTGCACAACCAACTCACAAAACAATAGGCAAAGATAATCGATCCATAACATAAACTTAACCATAGCACATAGCATATAACATAAGAAAGTTTACAAGGTGTCCAACAATGCCTTTATATAGTTGGATTGGGGGCCAAGACATTCCCCGGGCTCACCTTTAAATACATAAAGAAACAAAAGCATCATAGGTAGATAGATGGTGGATCGTCCATGAAACATAGGACTCACTACTACAAGTAAACTTGTAATTCGAACTAAGCGTCGAACGGTGGATGATCAAGGTCCTCAGTCCCTACATAGTGAAATCATGTAGGCAAGAGTATGTGTTAGTACATTTAAATGTACTAAGCATATGAGATCTAATGCATGTAACTTACCAAAGCTGCACTTCAACGTTAGATGACAAGGGCACATAATATGGAAAGATATAATTATATATAACAAAGAATATATATAACAAGATGCTATGAAATTCATGATGCATTAAATGCAAAAGATGCTTATATATATATATATATATATATATATATATATATATGTGTGTGTGTGTGTGTGTGTGTGTGTGTGTGTGTGTGTG
>JAOTQJ010128593.1:0-10278 GCA_025642045.1 Solanum sejunctum | reverse complement strand
AGCTAAATATTTATATGAGTTGACAAATTTATATATACATATATGTATGTGTGCGTGTATATATATATATATATATATATATGAAAACTGAAGCTAACAAATTTACTATTTAAAAATAATTTCTTTTGTATCTAGATCTATGAACAAAAGTAAAATCTTTGGAGATCTAACACAAATTTAAAAGAAATTATTGTAATGAGCAACAAACCAACTCTTTAAAGAATATTAAAGTGTTGGTTTGAAAATTACTTTGACGCAAAATTATTCAGAATTTTTCGAAAATATATAATCCAAACACAAATTATTACATTCATGTAGTCATATATTTTGTTTGCAACCGCATAACTAATTTTTTTTTTTTTAGATGTGTTTATGCACTCGGTATACTATATTATATATTTACTATAAATAACACATTAGTCTTGTATAAAGAAGTTTAATAATGTATAAGAGGTGTTTATACATACTTTTATATTGTTATACAAAATTATATTGATTTATACAAAAATTTAATTTCTATCTCGTATAAACTTCAACCAACAAAAATGTGTCAAAAACATCACCAAAAATTACTAAAATCATCGGAATAACTTCAAAATTGAATCACAACTTCAAAATAGTATTCCCGTGAACTGTAATTATTAATTTATTAAAAAAAAATAAGCAAAACACAGATTTCATTTGTGTGACAGCTTTTTTAGTCATTATATGAATTTTAATTACTTTTTTTTTATTTTAACCCTCTTTGCAATTCTTTTTAATATGGTTTATGACTTTTTGTAACAACCTGACACTATCACTATGAGTAGGCCAATTGAAAAAAAATAGACTAGAAAACTTTTGAGTAGTAAATTGAAATTTTTGAGCTTGAAATAATTTCAAATGGAAATTGAGCCATGCGAGGTCTAGAAAAATGCATTAAGGGATTAGGAGTTAGATTGTAAGTTTGATCATTCAAATAGATAGTCAGACGATGAGTCTATAAAGCTTTACAAAACTAAATTCGAGTGAGTATAACGTTCGAAATTAATGTTGGCCCTAACGGCATAGTTTAAAATGTCATGATTTGAGAGTATTTATAAATTTGTGGTTGGAACATAAGTTATGATGTTTCTTACTTCGTGCAATCCACTATGGTGGTGCTGCTATGATGGGTTAAGTTGTTGTCATAACTAGGCAGTCATGGGTTTAAATTTCAGAAAATTCTCAAATTCATTCATATTCTCTATCATTATTAAAAATATCTGTGGTAAGAATATACAAATCTCATTTGTCATAAATTTAGGATCAATTCCTTGGTATATTGCATTAATTGTGAATTAAGGTTGTACAATGCCCCTGTCACAAAGTTAAGTTGAAAGTGCCTTATTGATTTAGTTTCGGGCTTAACCTGAATCTAAGGTCAACTTCAAATGATCTTAACTCTTAGCCTATAATGAATTAGGTGTCTCATGACTTGTCAAATTAAAGGCTTACGAGTCTTCTTTCCAACACCATAAGTTTACATCATTCTTGGTTCAGAGTAAGAAGTTTTGACCATTTTACCGAATATTATACGGGCCGAGGTTGCCATAGCGATACCATCATGGAGGGATACTCATTGTTAAACATTTTATCAGATCTAAAATGTTATTTGACTTTCAAAACTCATCCAAGGTCAGGTTAGGGCAAGATAGAAGCGATTTTGGCATTTTTTCATTAAAGTTTTTCTCCAAGATAAGTTCTTCCATCAATCTAACAATCATTTGATTCTTTAATCCTTTAAATTATGCTAAATTTGATAATGGTAGAGGTAGAAAGTTAACTTTCTTAAAACTTTCTAGTACAAAAAAAATTCAAAAATTTAAATCTCTTGAATTTGAGTTAGTATTAAAAGACTATATCCTTGGACTTGAAAATTAATCTACCAATTTCAAATCATATAGTTTATAGATAGATTGGTGGGTAGAACTCATGGATTTGAATCCCAAGGTATTTATTGGAAGACTACTCTTATGATTGTTATTATTAAATGATTTAGCCTTTGGAAACATGAAGAAGAAGGAAGATCATTAGCAATAGCTTACTTATTGCAATAGTTTGACGTCCAGTTAGGCTAAGTTTTTCAATTGAATAGTTATAAATATGTTCTTCATCACATGTTATAAGGTAAATTGATGGGAGAGATCATGCCTAGATCTTCGGGCATATAAACTGGATAGATAAACATGTAGTGATGTTGTCAGTATAAAAATATATTATGTGGATTATGATTAGTCTGTGCTTCACGATGATAGTCTAGTTCTTGATTGTTATTGAGATGACTGATGATTCTTGTAAGATTATATGTAAAGAAAATTATTGGGTTATTGTAAGATCCCTAGACTTGTGATAATCATGGGGGCCAGTATTTGATCATAATATATATATATATATATATGCCAGTGTGTTCATGTTTGACTTTTAATGTGAGTTATTTGAGTATTCATGAAATAAAAGGACGAACACAATGAACCTCTTAATTTAGTTGTGGCTTCAAGTATGGTGATTGCATTATAGGTGATAATTTAATATTCTTATTTATATGATATATGCATGTTAACTATTTCATAGTATTTTTTGCATGTATGTGAAATAGAAAATGATGATATAAACTAATTAGTAACCAATTATAATCTAATTGTATGCAATGGACCGATTATTTGAACTTGACCAGTTGTTCATTAATTATTATGAAAATTATTATGATTATGATTGTCGATCGAGTGTCATGTTCTGACACATTGTTGGATCAGGAGTCACATTCTGATATATTATTGGATTGAGTGTCACGTTTCGATATATTATTAAATCAAGTGTCGCGGCTGACACATTATTGGATCAAGTGTCATGTAATGACACATTAGGTTGAGTGGCACATTTTGACACATCATTAGATTAGGTGTCACATTTCAACATGCTAATTATTAGAGCGGGTGTCTGATTTTGACATGTTAACTATTGGATAGGATGTCATATTCTAACATTCTAACAGTTTGGATAGAGGTTCCATGAGAGGATCATTGTTGATATTTAAACCTATTGTTTGATTCTGATTACATAAGCAATGACAAAGAAATTATTATAACTATAACTGAATATGCTTATTTTGTGTAACAATTGATATAAAAGGATCAGAGGTCCAAGTGATGCTATATTGGTGTATCCCATATTTATTCTTTATGGTTGTCTATTATATTTTATATAATCTGGTATGAGATTGTGTATGGCCGTGTAGAGAGTGATAAGGGTTCGTTAAGAAATGAATTAATGACTTAGAGTTAGATTATGTTTAGTGCTATAGTTATGAATTAATGATTCTTGAAAAAAAAAGTCTGAGTTTTTGTCTTCCTGTAGGCCGCGTTGGTAGGAGGAATCTCGTTATAATGGGACCGCCATAGCAGGTTATATCCCATCATGTAAGGTCAGAATTATTAGTAAAAGGGTGGAACCTTTACTATTATTAGTGTAACTATTTTGCAAATGATTTTACTGAATATTCTAGGTTAGATATTAACAATGATGATTAAACTAAATTGGTAGAGTCATTAAACCTAAGATAGCAATTACGAAATTTCAGGATTCTATATTATAAAGGTCAGAAGAATTAGACCCTAATTTCATATTAGAGTTGGCAGCAAAGCATTAAAAGGCTATGTCACACCCCCTAACTCATTCCACTTAGTCTGAGTTAAATTCTCAAGACAAGTTTAGAAAGGGCTCAGAAAAGTCACTAGAAGGAACCACAAAGGCCAAATATGATTTGTAGGGTGATATCGCCCAAACTACAGCTCTAAATCAAGGTATAAACAGTTATTATCAATATATAGAACCTAATGATGGTTAGGATCGATCCCATGAGAAATAAGATCTAGACCTGGAGTAATTATGAGCAATTAGGATGAATTAATGTACTTATCTCCTGAAGAGGGAGGGGGTTAGTAAAACACAATAATTAAACCTAAACTACAATAATCAATCAAGTGCAAGTGTTGTGAAATTCGTGAGAGAAGTAATTAAGGTATTGTGTTTCTCATGAATTCCTAACTCAGTATAGCCAGATAACCATAACCTTTTCTAGTGTGTAGCATGCAGGAACGGTAAGTTATGTTTACCTAACCCTTTGATCCAGGAAAGAGGCAAATTTCACTACGTGATTTGATCCATCCCCGTAGTGTTACATTGTTACCCTTACTTTTTGTCCCAGTACAACCATCCCTTGATCCGGTTAGGTTTAATAGACGAAAGGGATCACATCGAATACTGTTAATTATCTTTTATTCCATTCATTACCCCTTGTTCCAGTAAGTAAGAATTAGGCGAGTTCTAACATTGGCCATCATTAAAAAGCATTTTAATCAAAGAGATAGCTAATACACACATGCACACTTTCCAAGGATTATGAATTATTATATTTTTCCTTTGTTAGTTCTTCATGGTTCTCAAAATCCTAGTTATATATTTTGCTACTCATGTTCATTGTATATGGAAAAAATTATGTTAACGGATAGGATAATTAAACATTTACAATGGTAATTTGAAGAACAAGAAATCACAATGTTATAGATCGAATCCATAACAATCACAAGTAACAAAGTCTCAATGTACTAACTAATCTCTGTCGCCTCTATCTGTTTGTTCTCTCTAAAAAAAACTTAAAACGGACTTATTTATAATAAGTAAAAAGTAAATCTCTCTTCGATAATTTAGAACGGACAAGGTTATCGGCCGTAGATGAAATCACAGTCCGTACTTGGGCTTCATAATCTGCACTGCACAAAAATCTCTCTTCTATCTATGAACTCCTCCTTTGGGCTGTCTTTTGACTTATAGTTCGTAAGGGGTTTCGTCTGATAATTTTTCAGCAAATCTTCAAGACTCTGATCCTCTAGGCATGAAATGACTTTTGGCCCGTGAAAGTTTTTGTCTAATAACACTTCAGCACTTGAGCACATCCTCATATCTTCAGTATATGGACATGCATACGGGCCATCACAAAATCTACAACTCGTCTAACAACTCATGACTTCAACATCTGAAAATCAGCCTATCACTAGATCTGTCCTATGAAATGGGCCTACGACTCATGGAATAAACCACGCCCAACAGAAAGCCTTGTAAGTTATCAGAAATTGGAAATTTGTAGAACTTTCTAAAAATCATCCTGATATCTATAATCCTAAAAAACAAACACAAAAACACATCAAACATACTAACATCAGTTTAAAAACACATAAAATTCTAAGTTTTAAGCATCAAAAGTATTGTATTTTGGCAGCACATCAACACCCTCAACTTAAAATTGTTGCTTGTCCTCAAGCGACAGACTCAATCTACATAAGCAATATAGCAACGCAAAGACCTAAACCCCATGGCATACATTATACCTCAACAAATCACAGATACCCAATCGAACGGATTATTGCATATTAGATAGTTATCAAACAGACTCATGCAAATCAATGCACGACAGTGCAACTATGACAAGCAAGGCAATCACAGATAAGCAATAATCATTGAAATAACCTAGAATCAATAATGTAATTCAAGTGCCCTTACAAAAAGAAGTCCTTTATCTCAGTCATAATGGTTAGGGTTGTTTATGATTATGGTTAAATAACGAAATCGAACTGCAATCTGAACCAAATCGACTAAAATATTTGATATTTGATTTAATTTGGTTAGGTTTTAATTTTTAAATTTTGAAAATCGATACTATTTGGTTTGGTGTTAATTTTATCAAAATAGGGGGCAAAATAACCAAAGTGAACCAAATATATATATATATATATATATTATAATTATTTATATAGTATTCATAAATAATATAAAAATATTTTCTTATATTTTAATTAATTTAAATCTTTAACTTTACCGTTTATATTTGAAAATTCTCTTGTTAGTGTTTTGGAATATAATTTTCTTGTAGCCCTCCCCAAGGTAATTATTTGATTGTTGAGCTTGAGTTTTTTTTTAATGAAAATTTAATCTTTTGTGTATAATGACTTTTGTATTATTTAACTAAATCACTTTACTCGTGTATAATAACTTTAGTGTTGGTTAACTAAATCACTTCATATAATAATAACTCTACTACTATTACTTAATTGAATGCACAATAGCTTTTTGTGGATTATTCATGTATTAGGTGTTTGTGTCTATCAAGATATGTATGCCCTGAACAAATTCATGTACTAGGTGTTTGTGTCTATCGAGATATGTATGCCCTCAACAAACTTATTGCTTTCAAATAAAAAAATAATCAAAAAGAAAATAAACGAAACCGACAATAACCAAATCGACGGTTATTTTTTTATTATTTGATTTGATTTGGTTTTAGAAATTTAAAATTCGACTAAATTGATTTGGTTATAGTTTTAACTGATAACTAATCCAAACTGAACTATCAACACACATAATGATGATATGTTCAAATTCAACACTTGGGACTGACAAAAACACTCACACTCACAACTGGTATCCAAACACTGTGTACAACACCATTACTCATGATCATAACATTCGACTAATTGACTTAGGATCGCTATAGGACTTTCTTGGCTTGTAACGTAGGCTCGGTGGGCTTTGGTATGATATTTTTTGAACAAAGTGACTATTGGCCTCCTTGACTCTGCGCTATTTTCGCACTTTTGCCCTACCAATACTGATATTTCTCTCACAGATTCCTTTTTCCTAATTCAAACCTTTTAGGGTGCCTTATTCAGAATTTTCAGCTCATTGCCTTTTATTTCTAAATTCTTTAACTTTTTGGGATGCTACAGCAATAGTGAAAATTATGATTTAAATTATATCTTTAAATATTTTTCTTAATATGTGTACATTGCTTCAGTAACTAGGCTAATATAAAATAGTGGAATTATATAGCAGCATAGTATTATAGAAGGTTGTTTATTCCTTCAAAATATAAAATACAACAAAGTAAGTTTAGTTTTGATATTTTAATTTTATATCATTTTTAGCAAGTTATTTTTGGTAAAACAAATTACAAAAGTAGAATAAGATTTTAGATATAAATTTTGTTTACATAGCAAAAGAGAAAAAGGTTATAAAAATATTATTTTCATGAAGTTACATTTTATTAAATAAGATATCGACTTCATTTTTCTCTGAGATTTTTTTATTCTATCAAAAAAAACAGCTAAATCATATATAATGTTGACATGATATATTTTTATATTTACAAAATATCATAAAAAAAAAACTAATTCGTAATTGTGATCATGCTGACTTATGCATGACAAAAGGAGGATGGTCATACCTATAATTAGATTGGATCAAATAGGTATTGACAAAATTAGTAAGGAAATAAATAAATCCGAATAACTAATTTACTTTATGGGATATATTTTATAGTATATTAAGCTTGTTCTTCTGTGAAATTTCATTGAATATGTTTATTGTTATTATTTAGTTCTCTCTACAAACTATAGAGTCATATTTTTCTTGATAATGAAAAAATATTTAGAACGTTATATAACTAACAAAAAAATATTTATTGTTTCCTCTATAGTCTATTGTAAAAAAATAGTGCTACGTATAATAAGATAGTTGAAATATACAATACTAAATTTTTGATGTTATATTTGGACTTAAAATCTTATAGATTTTCAAAATAAAGTTTACAAATTTAAAAATTACGTAAAAAGTAATAAAAATTATAATAGTTAATAATTCTAAATGTTCAAAGGATATATTAACATAATATAGCTAAAGGAAAACTTTTTTGACTCTTGACATTCAAGCATCGTCACAAAAATTGAAATGGGAGAAATAGGACGTATGAATATTAACAAAACGCCCTAATCATTATAATAAAACAATAATATTCTTTACTAGATATTTCGAATTTAAGCTATTAAAATAAGAAAAAAAATTCAAGAGCGCTTCTATAGCGTGTGAATTTATTGAACCAGGATATTTCAGATACCAAATAATAGATTTATCCTAACCAAAAAATATCTAGGAGGTTTTTGGACTCTGGCAGGATGGTCAACTTTGAACCTTTCATCTTCATGTCAATTCATCTAATTGGACCCTTCATGTCAAGTTGAGCTTGTTTTAATTGGGCTGATTGGCTTGCGCAGTGCAGTTCATCAATATTAAGTCAAATAGGACACAAAAATCATTAAATGAAGAAGTGACAAATTTGGGAATACCCTTTTGAGTCTATGAAATGTCATTTTCAACTGTTATACTGACACTTAAAGAGAGTCCATCTTGTTGGCCCATACATGGTGTAAATCTTCCTTTGTCTTCTGTATACACAGTTTATATACACATTATATATACATTATAAAAGGGATAATTATACTTTTGATAAATCATTTATCGATCAATATTAGTTTTAGTACTTGTAATATGCGACTATGATATTAATTGATTGATGACTAAATATGTTTAACCATAAACTACAAGAACCATTTTGTACATATATTAATATTAGAAGGGCTAAAATGCTAATAATACTATGTAAAAATATTAAATATCTAATATGTGGCTAAAGAATGAAATGTCGTCCATATTCATCTGAACTGATTTGACGGGGCCCAAAACAGTGAAAAAAAGCCCATTACAGTCGGATGGCCCATTTTTTTGGATCTTTATGCCAAATGAATTTTGAAAAGATTCCAAAAAACTCTCTTTGGTTGAAATTTATTTATTTTAGGAATAATACTTTTCTTCTCATGAACTGAAATACATATCTTGATCCTATAAATTGTAGCGATTTCTTTGTATTGATACTGTATTAGAAATTGAACAACGCATTGATTTTTTCTCTCAAAAAAATTACATCTTGTGATTTTTAAACGAGTAGATATGTGTATTGTCAGATTTTCAGATTAGATGAGTAAGCAAAATAGTTAACAATTTTGATGGGAAAAACCGTTAGAATCCAGACACAATCAAAAATTCAGTTAGTTCTTAGTTTCAAGAAATCAATTAGCAACTAATTTAGTTTAGTCTCTTTCATTGTATTTAGCTATAAATACTTGTGCAAATTATTGTGAAGGATATGAATGAGTACATATTGTTTTGCCCATCTTCTTTCTTCTATAATCCTTGGTTAACTTCTAGAAATCCTCTCTGTTAGGATATTGAAATAGCCTCTGAATCCTTGAGTTATGGATAACTCCTGCAATTCAGCTATTAGTGGTATCCAAGCCATATGAGTCCTTGGCATCAATGACGAAAGGGATGAGAGCAAGTGGAGACCCAATCAACGAACATACAACTTCATATATAAGAGACGTACGTGATATGATGCAGAATTTGATTACAAATATTGAAATTTTAGCAAGTAATTAAAGTTACTTCTCTGGAGAAGTTGGGTCAAACAATGATCGAACCAAAGAATTAATTAGTAGATTTAGGGAGAATCAACGAGACAAGATACCATTAGGTACTGAGAAAAGACCTTTCGAAAAAGATCAATCACAAGAAAGAATACCTAGAGATAGGGAAGAAGCCCTAATAGTAGTAATGGCTACCATTCCAACTAATCGAATTTCACTCGATGGTCAAGAATGAAACTCTTGAGCTTTAATAGGAAGGATCTCAGTTCATGGTTATTCAAAACTGAATAGTTCTTTTGCATGGAGAATGTTTCTGCTGAAGAAAAAATTAGGGTGGCTACTCTACGATTGGAGGTGGAGCTATTCAGTAGCATCTATCCTTCATGAGATATATGTAGTATCTTCATCCAACCACTTGGAATGATTACGTGATGGCATTGGTAGAAAGTTTTGATAGTGGCTTTGATGATCTTGTGGAGGAAATCAAAAAGGTGAAACAGATTGTTGAGGCCAAAGGATCAATTGAGCGTTGGTAAAAATAAATTTGAGAGATAAAATTTCTTCTATTACTTACAAGAATAGATTTACAAAACAACTCTCAACCTTACACATTACACTCGTTCTTGGTGTTCTTGGTAATGTCTAATGAAGGAGCTCAGCAGCTCCTTTTATAGGGGAAATTCTACCCCCTTTGATGTCATTAATGACATCAATGCAAGAAAAATATAATTCAAATTTTGCTTCTTTGCAGCCATTGTTGAACAAGCAACCAATTCAACAATGGCTGCTAATGGCTGGACTTTTTCAATTCTCCCCCTCCAGCAATATCCGGAACAAGCATCCTGGCTATATTTTTGCATAGCTCTAATTTCTCCCGAGTCACCACTTTCGTCAACATGTCAGCTGGATTCTCCTTCGTATGAATCTTTACTAGTTTCAACAGTTG
>JAOTQJ010128582.1:0-10278 GCA_025642045.1 Solanum sejunctum | reverse complement strand
AAGGCTCCCGCGCATTGCAGGGTGAGAGGGGGTCGGATGTACGCAGCCTAACCCCTATGTTTAAAAACATAAAGCGGCTTTTTCCAGATGACTCATGAGGAGCGTCGAAAGTTGCATTGACTAACTTCTACTTCACAAATGAAAGAAGCGCAGACAGTTTAAAGAGTCATTTTGCTTTATTCCATCATACTCCGAAGCCAAAAAAAAAAGTCAATCTTTGGCTCCATCCGAGATTGATGGAAAAAACTTATCCCATTTAAAACTTGAATTATTATATTTTAGGATATGAAGTAAACTTTAATTAGTTGTGAACTTTAAGTTGAATATAATTTAGAAGTTGGAGTTTATAAACTTATTAAATTGAATTTTATTACTTTTATACTTAGAAAAAATCAACTTATACCCATTCGAAAGCTAAATTATTATATTTTAGGATATGAAGTAAACTTTAATTAGTTGTGAACTTTAAGTTGAATATGATTTATAACTTGGAGTTTATATATTTGCTAAATTAAATTTTAGTACTTGTTATTCTTATGCCCATTTGAAACGTGAATATACTTGAATATTTTTTATAGATGGATAATTGCTTATCGATGTATGACATGTATTCTGAAAATAATGGTCGGCTAAAATCTACATTTATTGACGATATTAGAACTTTTATCGATCATGCAATGACACTTGATAGTTTTACGAGAAATAAATTGGTTAGGTATCATTGCAATGCATGTTGGTTCCTAAAATGCTTTAGTCCAGATGAAGTTATTATGCATTTCTGTCATAAGGGATTTAAGACCAGATATTTTGTGTGTAGATCACGGATAAATAGATAGACATAATGGCGTATTTTATAATATGATGCCAGTGGATAAATATGATATGCTTGGACCGCATGGTCAGATTAGATTTGAACTTTATAGGAATCAACATGACACCTTTCAACATGAAAGAGTCCATGAAATGATCAATAACGCTTTTAGAGTTCAAGGGTGATGGAACCTGGCTAATTCTTCAATGAAGCTCCTAATGAAGAAGCTAGACACTTTTATGCAGAATTAGAAAAGGCTAGTCATCCATTACGTTAGTGGAGCTCGCATTCCTAATTGTCTATAGCAGTTAGAATAATGAATATTAAATCAGATTGGAATATTCCTAATGCGGCTATGGACTCGATGGTTGATCTGTTGGATGAGTTGGTTCATCCTGAGTCAAACATATCAGGAGTTTCTTGTTTCCAAATTAGGATTATCACATCATACAATTGATTGTTGTGTTAATAGTTGCATGTTACACTATAAGGATGACAGTGAATTGGAAAATTATAAGTTTTGTGGTGATGCTCATTATAATAGGAGTCCGACTGGAAAGATGGTTCCTATTAAGATGATGCATTATTTACGCTTATTCCTAGATTAAAGAGGTTGTATGCATCGATGAGGTCTGCCCCACATATGAGATGACATCGTGAATATAGAAGGTCGTCAGGTGTCTTGTCTCATCCATCTGATGGGGAAGCATGGAAGCATTTTTACAATGTTTACCCCGACTTTACTAGAGAGCATAGAAATATTAGATTAGGGTTGTGTACAGATGGTTTCATACCATTCTATAATTCTGCCATGCCTTAATCTGCCTGGCCGATATTTCTTACTCCGTATAATCTTCCTCCTAAAATATGCATAAGTTGTGTTATTTCGGGTCCCTGCAATCTAAACAGTTTGATTGATATCTATCTACAACTATTGATAGATGAGCTTAAACAACTATGGTTTGAAGGTGTAGTGATGTATGACATATCAACTAAGCAGAATTGTTATGTGTGCATGTTTAATGTGGACTATTAATGATTTTTCTACATATGGTATGTTGTTTGATTGGATGACTGCAGGAAAGCTTGCTTGTCCTTATTGCATGGAGAACAAAAAGGCTTTTACCCTATAGCATGGCAGGAAAATCCATGGTTTGATTGTCATCGTCAATTCTTGCAAATGGGGCAAAAGTTCAGAAATATGAAGCATGCATTCAAAAAAACAAGGTTGAGAATGATCCTCCATCTTCGTCATTGATAGGCCATCAAATTTTGGAGAGACTTTCTCATTTGCCTAAAGTTATAGATTGTCCCTTACACGAAAGGCTTCCTGGATATGGTGTTGAACATAACTGGACCAAACAAAGCATATTATGGGAGTTGCTGTATTGGAAGGATAATCTTTTGCACACAATTTTGATATGATGCATATTGAGATATTACTTTTTGACAATTTGTTCAATACAGTGATAGATGTCAAGGGGAAGACAAAAGACAACCCGAAAGCTAGACTGGACTTACAAGAATATTGCAGGAGGAGGGAATTGTGGCTGTAGGAACTACCAAAGTGGCAAAATTGTAAAGCCCAAAGCTATCTTTTCATTCATAATGACAGAATAGCGTGAAATATGTGCGTGGGTGAAAAATTTGAGGATACCAAAAGGATACTTCAAATTTAGGCATGCAGTCAGATCAGAATGAAGGGAAATTGATAGATATGAAAAGTCATGACTGTCATGTATTCATAGAAACTTTGATTCCTATCATTTTTCGCCATTTACCTGAAAGGATATGGAAGCCTGTTACAGAGATAAGTCTTTTTTTAAAGATTTATGTTCTGATTTTTATTAGACACTAGTTTAAACAGGATGGAGGAAAATATTCTTGTTATTATTTTAAAACTAGAGAAAGTCTTTCCATGGGGTTTCTTCGATGTGATGGAGCATCTTCTGATCCATCTTGTGAAAGAAGCCCGTCTTGGTGGTCCTGTTCATATATGGTAGTAATGATTATTCTTACATAAGTAATTAAATCTTTGTATACTCTAATCATTGGTTAATATATTTGCATTCTTACATACATATATATAGAAAAATTGGAAGCTTCAAATGATCAATTAGGCAAAGGGATAGATTGAAGGGTCAATTGAGCAAGTTCATCTTGGCAGAGAAATTGGTGATTTGTACTCCCTTTACTTTGGGGATGAAGTTCCTTGAAGGAGTAATAGACCAACTCATAATGATGAGGGTGAGAGTGATCGTATGTTTCAACCTATTTCAGCTTTTAATCAAAGTGGACGAGGATCTAAAAAGCATAGAAGATGAGGCCTCATATGTATGGAATACCAATCAGCTACAACACATATTTTGCTTAATTTTCCCAAAATTCATCCATATGTTGAGTAAGTGTTAAATTATGTTAACTTTAAATTATACAGTTAAAATTGAGAACTAACTCACAAAAAATGTATTTGTCAATAACAACTTGTTCGTAAACACATGGGATAGCGAAGCTATATATTCAAGATTTTTAACATGGTTAAAGAGTTATGTAAGTATAAAAGTTTAAATATATTGAATCAATAAGTATAACTTATTCACTTTATAAATAATTATAGTATCTTTAATACAATGTCTAGATTTATGATGAATACTCAAACGTCGAACATTCACCATTTGTGAGAGAGATCACACTCGGGAATGATTTTCAAGTTGATACACTTCATAAGTATTATGTCAATGTTTTACGTTTCAAACTGAGGAGGTTTCTATGCACAAGAAAACCAATAACAGTGGTGTGTATGTTCAAGGTGATGTTGATTGTACTGGCCATACTATTGAATATATTGGTGTTATTCAAGAGATTGTTAGACTAAGATATCCAGGTTGGCCTAAGTAAAAGATCATATTGTTTTGGTGTAACAGGTTTGATCCATCACAAAGAGGCACAAGGGTAGACCAACAACATAATATTATTAAAGTTAAACACATCAGACAATACGCAAGTTATGACCCTTTTATTATTGCCTAAAATGCTAAGCAAGTCTATTACGCTTCATATCCATTACATAAAGATAAGGCTGATTGGTGGGCTGTTATTAAGACAAAGTCTGTGGGAAGAATAGAAATTGAGAATGCGTTAGATGTGGCATACCAAAATGATATCAGACTTGTTCAACAACAATTTGATGTTGAGTTGGAAACTATACTAGAACATCCTTAACAAACACTAGAAGAGGTTTCTGATGATGAGCTTGTAATATCAAACATTGTGGAACAAGTAAACGAGGAATATAAATCATTTAAGGAGGAGGAACTGGAGGACAATGAATATGAAATAACTGAGGAGGAAGAATTGGTGGATGATGAAAATGAAAGAAGCGAGGAGGAATAGAGCAATACATTATAACTAGAATGTACATTATTGTGTTAAAATTTGATTTATTTAATTTTTTTATATATTTAATTATTACTTTACATACAGATGTAATCTAGTAGTGATGGTCATAGACCTCGAGATCATCTTGGGGCAAACAGTTCTAGTTTGGGCAAAAAGAAAAAGACTAGGGCACGTATTGATCCTGAGGATATTCCAGGACATATTTCTTCTGCCCCCGATCTCCCTAGGTGCACAGGTACTTCTCCTACCATTAAGGTTGTTCCATTTGGGACTATGGATCTTCTGACTTACTATAGCCAGTTTCAAAGACCACGCGACGCTTCTTCCTCGTCACAGCCCCGATTCACTTCATATAACTAGGCCATGCCATTACCCATAGTTACTGTTCCACGACCTCACAGATTATCGTCTTCAGGTACTCTATCTTTGAGTGTTCAGTCTCCTTCGTCAAAGTCTCCTCACCTATCAGCCCTCAGACTTAGAGATTCTAGTGAAGAGGTTGTCACTCTTTCGTTGACTCAGCATAATGTACATCCTTCAGCATCAACTTCACTAACTTCTGTTGCTTCCCGATGTAGCATCAGATGTCACAGGGTTAGCTCCTGGGCAACAAGACAAGCTTGGGAGAGTTTTGATAGTGCCTGATGGAGCATCGTAAGTTTGTTTGTCTAATTATTTAGTGTTTGCTACATTACTAAATATTCATGAACTAATATGTTTATTATTTTCCTTACAGGTGGCATCCATTGAAGCATGTTGCCAAAGCCCTACATAAGTGTGCTAGAAGGCTGTTTAATGAGCCCTATCACTCCTGGGGAGAGATTCCACGCAAAATTTGTCAGGCCATGTATAATGAGTTTAAGGTATATAATTAGTTTACATATTTATTTTAAGTTAAGTTTATTACTTATAATATACTTTATTTAACTAATTATGTAACATGTTTCTTCTTAATTGTCCAGACTATGTGCACTTGGGATAAAAAGTACAATATTGTCATTGGGACTACATTTGAGAGGAAAGCGAGCTTCAGACTATCTAGCTGGCTCAAGAAAGCGCGAGATGATGGAAAGCCTGAGGGTTAGTTGCAGCCAAATATGTATGAGGAGTTGTATCAGTATTGAGACACCAAAGAATTCAAAGACTTGTCTAACCAAGCAAAAAAGGCTAGAGCGAGTCTAAAGGGTGACTCGTTGCACAACAGAGGTGCAAAGAGTGTTGGGACTATTTCTGGAGAGATAGTAAGATTTTTAAATTTAAAGTTTAAATTCATAATCTTAAATACTTTTTTGATTGAATATTATTTCATTAATTATATTATTGAATTTTTATAGGAGAAAGAAATGGGAAGGGTTCCATTTCAGTATGAGATTTTCAAGAGAAATCACATTCGAAAGAAGGATAATGAGTCAGACCGGACATATGGGTCCAATCGAGGGCCGAACAAGCTTATATAAGCTTCTTAAAACTTACATATATATATATATATATATATATTATGTATTAACTCTAATTCTGAATTATTTTTGTAATATGCAGCAAGAGTACAAGCAATACGTTTATGAACTTGGAGATGATGTCGAACTTACGCTTGAGCTGTCCCAATAAATTTGGACTGAGAAAGTGGTTGGCGGGAGCCAAAAAGGCCGGGTATATGGAATGAAATTTAGGAATGACATACGATGAATCCAATTAGGTTTAGAAGGCATTGGATCGCCGAGACAGGCTGAGGCCCTCGACCAGGTTCAGTTGGCTATGATGTCTCATAAAATACTAGAACTTTCAAATGCATTCACAACTTCTATGGCAAGGAGGGTTGACTAACAAAAAGAAGTAGTTCAAATCAAAGAACAAGAAATCAACCTCGTCCATAAGCCTGTACCATATCCTTCCAGTCTTAAATATGATAGTGAAGATGATGAGTTTGTTGACAATAGTCTCTAGGTTTCTCTTAGTTATGTTTTGGACAATTTAGTTATATTTGGACACTTTAGTTATATTTTGGACAATTTGGTGAACTTTGTGTTGGTTTAAAATGTTATAATTGTTGGATTTTATTCATTTTTAATGTTTGATTTTGATTGTTGTTATGTATTTTATTGTTGAACTTGTTCTTATTGCTGTTGGGTTGCTTATTTTTATTGAAATTGAATGGTTTGGTAAATTGCAGGTGGGCATAATGTAGAAAAAGCGACGGACTGCGTCCTTACGTCCGTTGCTTTTCTGAAATTTTTTTAAAAAAATTTCCAGTAAAGCAATAGACAGGTTTCATCAGTCCGTCACTCTTTATAATTTATTTTTACATATTGCGACGGATAGGGACCCCAAGTCCGTCTCTTCTTTAATTTTTTTAAGAAATATTATTTTAAATACGCGACGGATAGTGATGCTATGTTCATCAAATTGTTTTCAAAAAATTTATTCAAAAAGTGAAGAAAAACATAATGCTACACAGTCCATTGCTTTTCAAAAAGTGTCGATAAAAAAAATGACAGATTGGACTGCGTCGCTTTTCCATCTATTTTGACAAAAAACGTGACGCAGTCCGTTGGTTTTGGCAATCGCTTTTCAGGTAGTTTTTAGTAGTGCCTTTTCTTAAGTCTAATAAAGACTTATTGGAAATGGCACCTTTTCAATGTAAAAAGGCATATCCAAATTTATAAATAAGTATGATCCTTGAATATGAAGTACGTTCTTTTCTTTTTCTCTCCATCTTAGACAAAGAATATTTCAAAGAACTATCTTCAAGATTTAGAATCTCCTACTTTCTTAGATCAAGTTATATCAATGGAACAAGGTTAGTGTTCCTATCTTTCTTATATATTGATGTTCATATCTAGTGGTTTATTAAGCGCCCGGTAAAATTATCAAAATACTCCTAAAGAAGGGACATACGTATAATACGTCTTTCCATGCTTTGGCTGTGAATTTGAGACCAGATTTGCAATCAGCACGAAAAGTTGAGTGAGAAAATAGCCTCGTTAAAATTTTAGAACAATTGGATCAAAAAATAATTTTTGATCCGAAAACCAAAACAGTGTGAGTATGCGTCAGGGCTGCGAAGCTCCGTAGTCGTGGACTCATACTTATATCTTTTTAAATTTTTTCGTTGGGGATTGGAAAACTCATTTGAAAAATTTTTGGAAGAAAATACATATGTATAGGATAGGTCCGCGTTGCAGACCTAGTCCCTTGACCTGTTCCACTGAAGTTCAAAATTTTAAATCATTTGAAGGGCATTCTAGACTTTTTTGCACCCCTCCTTACTTAATCCATGAATAATACAAGTCATTTTTTTTTGCCTAAAAAGGGTTTCAAAACCTATTTTAAAGTCCCTTATGCAAAACCTAAGTAGAGACCTTGAGCGGAGAACAGGAGAAACAGCTAAGGTACAATGAATTGAGGCTAACTTCTTGAAAAGTTGATTGTCAAACTCCATACCAGGCGTGTAAGGCTGCCTAAAGCATTGAATTATGTTCATCCACGCGCACCTTAGATTACTTGAGTCAAAATCATGAGTATAAATTATATATCTTAAAATACTATGAATTCTTGAGTTTAAATTCTTGCACATGACTGCGTTTCTCAAAGATAATGGAGTTAGTTTATGAGTTGTATCATTTTTTACTACGAATTATGAATGTATTTTGCATGTTTGATACCTTAACCCCAAACTTAATATTTTCATTACTTATTGACAAAATTAAAATTATGAATCTACCCTTCTAAACTAAGTAATGAGAACTTGAGAAGTATGTATTCTCTTCTCACATATGCATGTGTTGAATGTTTATGATGTCCTATGTGCTGAGCATGAATGTCATGATGTCACATGATCGCAACTAGTAAGAGTCTTGCATAATGTGGGTTGAGTCTTGAGTTGCATTATTGAATTCCCAATTTGAGTTGTAGAGTAAATTGAGGAAGTTGATGTTGAGTTGATTGATATGAGTTTGAGTTGATGAACATATTTAGTTTTGGAAGGAGTATTGAGCACCGAGTTTGGTGAGAAGAGTCACCCCATAACTACGTTTGCCAGTGTAGGATTGTCGTACAATTAACTCTTGTGGTTTATGTCCCAATAGATGGACATTCTCTTTGGATACGAGAGAGTTAGAGGTTGACGTCCTTTACCATGGAAAGTTAGGATGGATGTGGAAACGATGCCTTCTTGTTGTAAGTCACCATACTAATAGAGAGTTATGTCAGTTAGAGAAAATTCCAAGCAAATACTTGAGTTGAGCATATCATGAGTTTTTTTAAACTAAGTTACACTAAATACTAAATTTATTTCAAAGGAATGGTTTTCAAACTTTAAACTTACATCATGTTACTTGAGTTGAGTTATGAGATGAGAAGTTGAGTCTTGAGTCGAGTCAGATGTCTTACTCTGAGCCTTACCTATTTCTTATGCTATTTTATATACCGTACATTCCCGCACTGAAGTCATTCTGTTAGACCCCGTAATTATTTCAAATGAAGTAAATCGCTTTATTAGAAAGGTTGACGAACATGGCATATTTTTAAATTAAGTAGGTTCGCGGTGGTTAATTATAATTGGAGCGTATATTCTAAGTTGGAGTCGAGAGTCCTCAATTCGATTAAAATAGAAAAGTTTGGGGACCTAATTGAGCAATGGGCTAACTAGGAACCCTAAGGTGCAATATTTAAAAAGGTTGGCCTCTATAAATACCCCTTCTAGTTCAAAAAAAATGAAGAAGAGTTTTGCTTTGTCTTAAGTTTATATATATATCTACATTTTGAAGAAGAGAAGAAGAGAAGGAGAGGAAGAAGGAAAGCAAGTCGTGCAATCAATTGAGGTGAGTTTCTAATCCCAATTCATTTTTCTTATGCCACTAAGTATGGATAGAAGATGAACATTAAGAACTTAGGAGAAATGGGTTGGCTTGGGGTGAAGATTAAGTGTTAAAATGTATATGTAGAGGTGCCTAAGGATGTCTACTATATGCGTATAACTATCATTGAACGAAAATTAAATCGAAAGAGCACAAATCGTGACTTCCTGGCGTGCGAACCACCGCAGTTCCAGGGGACCAGTTCAGCAGATGACCCCTCAGGAGTTTATCAGGCAGATGCAATGGACACTTAGGGTTATTGGGGCTTCGGAGATAGAGTCAGTGGAGTTAGCGTCTTACCAACTTCAGGGCAAAATAGCAAACTGGTATGAATCATGGAGGCTATCCAGGGGTATGGGTGCCGGACAGGCTATGTGGGATGAGTTCTTGGATGCTTTTCTAGTTCACTTCTTGCCTCTCGAGCTCCGACGGTCCAGGGAAGATAGATTCTTGAGTCTGAGGCAGCAAGGCCGATCGATACGGGAGTACAGCATGAAGTTCGATACTTTAGCTGTCTATGCTACAACCCACATCGCTAGCATGTCTGACCGGGTGCACAGGTATATTGTAGGGTTGGATTCGTACTACGTTGATGGTTGCACGATACTGGCAACACAACCTGGTATGGATATTGCACGGGTTCAGGCATATGCGCAGGGAGTGGAGGACAGGCGTAACAGACGCCAGGGTGACAGACTTGGAGATAGAGGGTGGCCCAAGAGGGCCAGATCATCCGGATCAGTAGCTGAATTTCAGCGCAGACAGTCTCAGCATAGTAGAGTGTTTCCCCTTCTCGCCAGGCACCGAGTGCCCCAGCGCCAGCCCCTGGTAGGAGGCCGGATTTCACTAGCCAATCTGCCGCGGGTTCTAGCAGATATCAGCAGACTACCTTACCCCAGTGTTCTGTTTGTGGGAGACAGCATTGGGGAGAGTGTTTCCGCTCTAGGGGTGCATGCTTTACTTACGGTGGATATGGCCACCAGATGAGGAACTATCCTAACAAAGCCGGAACGGAGGGGTCAGTTCAGTCACCGGGTGCGGTAGGGGCCTCTTCTTCCGCCTCAGCAGCTATATGCCCTGCAGGGCGGGGTTCTCCATCAGCAGTAGGCCATGGCAGAGGTTGTGGCGCAGCTCTAGGTTCCAGCGGTCCTTCGAACCGCATTTATGCTTTGGCCACCAGACAGGACCAGGAGGCATCCCCGAATGTGGTGA
>JAOTQJ010128581.1:0-42346 GCA_025642045.1 Solanum sejunctum | reverse complement strand
AGGAGTTCGCCTTCTTGAAACTCCAAAGGAAGGGGTTATTGTACATAATGCAGCAGCATCTTCATTAGTAATGGAGGTGAAGAAAAAATAGTTTGAGGATCCTATTCTAAGACAACTTAAGGAAAAGGTAAGTCAGGGTACAATAAAGGGCTTTGAACTTACACAAAATAGAGTATTGTATTGCCAAAATCGATTATGTATGCCCGATATTAATAGATTAAGGAAGAGGACAATGGAAGAAGCCTATCATTCCCGATATTCCATCCACCCAGGATCAACTAAGATCTATCATGAGCTGAAGGGGATGTTTTGGTGGGGAGGCACAAAAACTTATGTTGCAAAATTTGTGGCTCATTGTCTAAATTACCAACAAGTCAAAGTAGAGCACCTAAAGCCAGGAGGTTATATGCTATGCATAGGGCTTCCAACATAGAAGTGGGATATAATTAATATGGATTTTATTACTGGGTTGCCTCGCTCATTTTAGAAGTTTGAATCCATATGGTAATAGTTGATAGACTTACAAAGTCAGCACACTTCTTGCTAGTTAAGAGTGATTATATAGCTGAAGAGTATGCTAAGATATGCCTCAAAGAGATAGTCAGGCTACATGGGGTCCCAATCTCCATTATATCTGATTGGGGGGCTCAAGTCACTACAAAGTTTTGGAAGTCCTTCCAAAGGAGTTTAGGAACAAAAGTGAATTTGAGTATGACATTGCACCCCCAGACAGATTGTTATGTTGAGCACACTATTGAAACACTTGAAGATATGTTGTGAGCTTGTGCATTGGACTTTAAAGGTAGTTAGGTGGATCATTTTCCACTTATTGAATTTGCCTATAATACTAGCTACCACTCAAGTATCAAGATTGCACTTTATGAAGCTTTATGTGAAAGAAAATGTAGGTCACTAATTGGGTGGTTTGAAGTGGGTAAAACTACCTTGCTTGGACCAGATCTAGTACAACAAGCCAGAGAAAAAGTTAGGGTAATACAACAATAGCTAGAAATAGCCCAAAGTCATCACAAATCATATGCAGATGCTAGAAGAAGAGGACTAGAATATTCAGTAGGGGATTGGGTATTCTTAAAGGTATCTCTAATGAAAGAGGTTGTGAGATTTGGTAAGAAAGGAAAACTGATCCCACGTTATATAGGGCCTTATAAAATTATTAAGAAGTTTGGGCAGGTGCATATGAATTAGAGCTACCCTAAGAGCTTTCAATGATTCATCAAGTTTTTAATGTCTCAATTCTTTGAAAATGCATATGTGACCCATCCCGTATCATTCCTATTGAAGATGTGCAAGTGACAGAAGATCTCACCTATGAAGAGGTACCTATTGCTATTCTAGAATGTCAAGTTAACAAGCTAAGGAATAAATAAATAGCTTCAATAAAAGTACTTTGGAGAAACTAGTAAGCAGAAGAGATAACATGGGAGGCTGAGGACACAACAACAATAACAACATACAAAGTGAAATCCCACAAGTGGGGTCTAGAGAGTCTGAGGACACAATGAAATCAAAATACCCTTACTTATTTGAAGCTAAAAAGGAAGTATAACATGCAAAATTGGGGCTTAATAGGTATGTGTGTTTGAACGATTATTGCATTGAACATGGTTAAGCTATATAATGATGCTAACATTCGAGGATGAATATTCCTAAAGGGGGAGGATGTAACACTCCACACTATACAAGTACTTGTCTTATGCATATGAAACATGATATGGCTTTGTCAAATTATCTGCTATTTTTAAAAAGTGCTTGAATCTCATATTAGAGGGCGATATGTGCATCTAATGCTTAAGAGAGTCAAGTGTATACAACTTTAATGTCAAATTGAGGAGATTGTGGCCTTAAACAAAGTGAGAGAATTGAGGTGCTTGCAGGACTTAGGAAGCTATCAAGTGAGTCATCTGCTTGCTTAGCTTAAACTTGCTAGCTAGACAGAGATGAGGCCCGACATCAAATTTCTCCAAGTCTGATAATGAATAATGTCTATGTTAAGGGTGTAACTTGAGCCCCTGTTTTAGCATCGTAAATGGACAGTATTTACAAACCAAGAAGAATAGTAAAAGGGCCCAAGTACATCATATCTTACTTAATGATTTGGGACCAAACTAAGTAAGGAGAAAGGGGAAAAATGGGTAGCCAAGGCCCATCAGTTTGCAACCTAATAAGGCCTAAGTGAAAGGGGAAAATGTGACATTATTAAATTGATAAAATAAGGCCTAAAATGTAAAACAAAGTTGGCCAAAATTAATCCTTTCACAGGGGTTACAAGCAACACCTTGATGTCATTCTTAGACTTGTAAAATTTCAGCTTTGCAAAGGTTCTTTGTTATTCTTTCTTGACTTTGTAAAGTAGCTACAAGAAGATTTTAGGGTTCTTATGGAGTCCCTCAACCTTGATGGTAAATCTAAGTGATTAAAGTTATGTATTTAGTAAGGTTTCTTCATTAAAAACAAGAGCCTATGTTGGTTAGGTATATGCTGAAACTTTTGGACAGCGTATGTTCCAAGGATTGTTGTATACTTTTCTTGTTTATTTAGGAGATTTTCTCTTCTTGGTTGGCTTGATGAGCTAGGCTTTGTATTTATTGTCTATTTCCCTTCATTTTAATTATTGTTTTATGGTGGCCAATAGCAAACCCTATCTACTATCACGATCCCGACCAAGGTAGTGCCGAATAGGAAAAGGGAAGTAGATGTTAGGATTCGATTGATGTGTTCTTGTCTAATCAACCAAACCTGACCAAATGGAGGTTTACTAGGAAAATAGGTAATGGTTAGTTGGCACACTATTTTAGCCAAAAAAGCACTATGGTGAAATTTGACCTTCACCTTCATAAGAGGGTTGGAAGAACCTAAGTTATCATCCTGCATACTGTTCTCTAATCGTAATTATGTTATCTAGGTTAATCGAGTCAATGAACCATAGTGAACGCAATTCCCAAATCGTCCCTAAAATTGAGTGTTTTCTCACATTGTAGTGTAGTGTTTATTTTTGCTTTTATTCTTGAATCATAGAAACACCCTCCCCCATTTAGAGATTCTAGTTATAGATACTTGAAATGATTCGTAGTGAAGTCTTATAGTCAAGCCTTGTATTCCTTATGGATTCAACCCTAACCTTCAATAAGGTTAATTATTGACAGCGATCACCTTCTGATTGGAGCATTAACATCATCAAAAAATTAAACCCCACTCCTCATGCAATTGCGTTTAGCCTGGACACCTCATGGAATTGTCGAACTAGTTTGCCCGGACCCTTTGACTCTAGCCTTTGATCTTATATCTCCTTCATTCCTACAATGCACCATCTGTGGTCGGCTAGGGGCTGTGATTGGACTTTCTCCTACTGGGCCTATTAGGTGCTCTCAGACTCTGACTCTGACCCCGAGTATGTGGGGGTCATCTATGGTAAGATGCTCCTAGACCTGTCTCTATCCCCCTCCTATTCCTCCTCTTCAGACTTGGAGAAACTACTGACTTCCATAGGTACGTGAGCTGTACGGGCTCAGCTCTGAGGTACATTTTCCATGGGATCTATCCTGACCCTATGAAGCTCTACAGAGCCCTTAGTTCTCTCGATCTCGGAGGACTCGTCAACCTGTTGAAATGTTTGGATTGCGCATTTATCCTTTAGAGGAATTATATCTGCAAACCAACCATATGACATATGTTAGAATCAAGATGTTTGATTAAATAAATCAAAGGACAAAGAACAAGAAATAAACATAATTCAAGTATAGAAAATCACTGATATAGTTACAGGTCTACAGCTATACGGTGCCGGTATGACTCATAGGATATCCTGTGAGTCATACTGTAACCTCGTAATACTGGGGTTTTTGAGAGAAATGTAATCTAACATCAGATACGAGGTGCAATTATGACTCATAGGGTGGCCTATGAGTCATAGTCTGGCCTCATACCTCATTTTAGAGGCATTTTTGAAATCCTAGTTAGTCTTACTAGACCAGTACTATAAGTTGTAGCTGGTGCTACGAGTCATAGTTGGGTCTCGTGTGAGAAATGTGAAGTAACCACAAGTGACTGGTTCCTGCTATGAGGAGCCCCCATGACTCGTAGGATGATTTATCAGTCATAGAGAGGCCTTGTAGGTAAAGATAGAAGGCACTTGTAATGCCTACTACATTTCCACAAGCCACAAATACCCAAACAACAACTAAGCATTGACAAGTACCCGAGCAATAAATTACAGTTGACACATAGTTAAAACTAGTACAGTATCAGGTAGTTATAATAACATTTACCCCTAAAAACCGAAATCAATCCCACGTTACATCACGCAACATTGAGGGCAATGTTATTTCCACTCTCATACTTGTTATCAACTAAACATTCCATAGTGATGTAATTAGATTTCATATATGCTCAAATAAGGCCAACAAACTGTGTCATATTGCAACACACATACACCTTCTAAATTCCCATTCCGAGGATAATTCTCATAATGGTTGAGTAATAACTATGCACTACTTTCAAGGGACTAATTATTTTCACCTCTACAACCACCCACACAAGAATTTCGGACAAGCTTCAATTTATAGCAACACTTTTCAAAGCATTCAACCCTAGTTTTCATGTCTAGACCAGAGCACGCTTACATGGGCAAGAAGTGTTCCCTCTGGCACATCAAGAAGTGTTACCTCTGGCTTTTTAATAGTTCAATCCACCATGAGCAACCGTATTCTCATTGGGTAGGAGTGCCAAGACCAAGCTTTTTGAATACAACAAGAGGCATTAGATTGATGCTTGTTCCTAAATTGCACAATGCCTTTGCAAATTAAACATCACCGATAATGCAAGGGATTGTGGATGCACTGGGGTCCTATCAATTTTGAACAAGGCATTTGGTCATGATCGCACTGCATTGTTAGAGCTCTTGGCTCAAAATTTGCTCCTTTGTCACCAAATCTTTCATATACTTGGCGTAGCTGGGCATTTTCTCCAAGTCTTCAAAGTGGGGAATGTTGATGGACAGTTGCTTCAATATCAAAAAGAAGTGTTTGAAGTTACCTTCCTCTTCCTTTTTCTTAAGTCTTTGAGGGAAAGGAGGAGAAAGCTTTGGAATTGACTTTATTTTTCGTGCTCCCTTACCTCTTGTCTTTGCATCCTAACAATCTCCGGACCTTTTCCCTCAACCAGAACTTCACCACCTAGACCTTTCTCATCAACTTCATCCATAATCACTGGCACAGGGGGATCTATGGTGCTTTTTCCACTCCGAGTCATGACTGCTATGGCCTTTATTTTTAGGGTTTTGAACTGTATTGCTTGGTAAGGTGCCCTTTTGGCGTTGGTTCAATTTTGAAGAAACATGCCCAAATTATTGTACTAGTTGCTTAATTGCCACTGAGTGAGACTTTATTTTTTTGTTAATACTTGAAATATCTGCTTTCATTCCCTTCAAGGTCTCATCTTGGTGGTCAACTCTCTTTAACAACTTGTCAAACATCTCTTAAAGCCTCTAAGTGCCTGCCATGGAATCACGGTTGTGGGGCGGCACATAAGGACCATTCCTATAACCATCTCTTCTACCCCATTCAACATCTGATATTCTCTCGCTTTCATACTAACCTCATCTATTATCTCTATAAGCATCATCATGGTTTTAGTTTCGACCTTGATTCCTATAACCTTGCCTCTAATATTCTGCCTTGTACCCTTGGGGGTTATTCCGAAAACCCATTTCTTGATTACTTACAAAACAAGAATTTTCATCAAAGAATGGATCTTCATATACAGGAGCCTTAGGAGGTTGGTGAGTGACTACTTTGACACTCTTCATTGACGTTTGCTTGCTTATTGTTGGTGTTGACCACACATGAAGTTTTTATTGCACCTCGCTCTCGTTAACCCCATGCTTTACTTGTTATAAACACTTCCTCCATCCTTGTGGCTATCAATGCAAAAGGTTGGTAAAGAAATATGCCTCCCATAATTGTGTTGGCACAAGCTTGACTATTCTTATCAAGGGATCGATAGAAGATCTGAACCAAGGCATCAGTATTTTAATCGGGGACCATCCTCATACATTTGGTAAATCTCTCCCATGTTGTGCTGATAGAGTCACCCAATAATTGCTCAAAGTTGCTTATTTGATCTTTGAGCTTTAACTTCTTAGATCTTGGAAAATATCTTTCAAGAAATACTCTTTAAAGTTTTGCCCAACTTGTTATTGTCCCTGGAGGAAGCTTAGACACCAAACAACTGCATTCCCAATTAGTAAAAATGGAAAAACTCGTAAACCAATGGGATTAAGAGAAAGATTTTGTGTCCCCATGATACTCTTGCAAAGAAAAACCATATTATGGAGATGACAGTGGGGATCCTTTGAAGGTAGCCACATGAATAACCCCCAGTTTTGGAGCATTTGAAGTAATCCACTTGACACCGAGAATTTAGCGTCTTTCGGTAATGGAGGTAACACTATAGCACCAGTAACATCCATGGCCATAGGGTTCAAATGATACTTATTCCATCCATAAGCATTTTAATTGAAGTCCCTAAGATGTGGCCTATTCTCCCTTGGTGGTAGGTTCTCCTCTCTTCTGATATCATTATTCATATTCATCTCTTCCTCAACCGTGATATCCTTATTCACTTGTGCCATTCTTCTAAAGAGTCAATAAATCTCCAAATTGATCGAAGCTAAGGGATTGTCTTGTCTCTTTGTGTTGGGCATACAATGTAGTACACCCTGCAAGTAAAATCAAATAACAAAAAAAAAAGTAAAATACAAGAGAGTCTAGAAATTAATACTAGAACTAACTAATAGTGAATTCAAGTCAAAACCTAGTCGTATTCCCCGATAATGGCGCCATAACGTTTTGATGATGTTTACACTCCAATAAGAAAGTGGTCGCTATCAACTATTAACCTAACTGAAGGTTAGGGTCAAATCCACAGGGAATACAGGGTTTGACTTCAAAACTTCACTACTAATCATTTCAAGTATCTATAACTAAAACCTCTAAAAGTGTGGGGGGGACTTTTGTGATTCAAGAACAAAAATAAATCAACACTATACTACGATGTGACAAAACACTCAAATTTAGGGACAACTTGGGAATTATGTTCCCTATGGTTCATTGACTCGATGAACATAAATAACATAACTACAATTAGAGATTCACATGCAGGATGGTAACTTAGGTGATTCTAGCCCTCCTGTGAAGGTGAAGGTCGAATTTCACCATAGCCCTTGTTTGGCAACCATAGCTTGCCAACTAATAGTTACCTATTGTCCTAGTCAACCTCCCCTTCGTCAAATTTTGTTGATTAAATGAGAACACATCAATCAAATCCTATCATCTACATCCCTTTTCCTATTCGTCACTACCTTGGTCGGGATCCTGATAGTAGGCGGGGTTTGGTGTTGGCCATCATAAAACAACAATCATAATGAAGGTAAATAGGCAATACATTCAAAACCCCAATCATAGAAATGCACATACCTAGGTCATGTCAAGTCAACTACCCATGGTTCTCACAACCCCCAGTTGTGGGTGCTTAGCTACTCATGGCTAAGGAAAAACCAACAAAAATTCAAATGCAAGACATAGTTGAGAATTTTACCCAAAGCAATGAAGAGTGAAGACACCAGAAGTTGCAAACCAAATGCTTGATAGATTACCAATGAGTACAAAGCAAGATTTGCAATCCCCCAAAAGTGAGTTTTCCAAGAGAAAAAAGAAATACTTTTCTAAAACCCTAACATAGTCTTAAGAGAATATTCAAAGGCACTTTCAATGTCTAAAAGATGGGATCTCTCAAATAAAACCTAACTTAAAGTATTTATAGTAGTTACAAGTTTAACCCTAAAAATTACACAGAAAAGACAGCTGGCAGCTGGTTCGCGTCACAGGCACGACTCATAAAATGACCTATGAGTCATAATTGGGGTCTCGTATCAGGTCTTGGTATATTGGACTCAACTAGTACAACCCACTAGTATAAGTCATTACTTGGGCTACGACTCATATGCTCCCTTCGTAGTCTAGGCCTTTAGTTTTTGATCCAAAGTTTGGGCTCTCTATTTCTTGCTAACAGTACACCTACATGAATCATCGTGAGACCTATGACTTATAGGGTGGCCTCATAGGGTTGACTTCTACTTTGCAGATTTCTAATTTTTGATCTCTGTTTCTTGCTATGATAACACCCTAACTCGTATCTTGGGCTATGGCTCGTAAGTGAACTCATATGTCCTATGCTTCAACAATATCTAAACTTTTCTTCCAAAAGCATGCCAACCTAATCTTTATGCAATAACAACACAAAAAATACATAAAAATCATACAAAGTCGCATTAAAAACTCACAAAATTCCTTGTTTTAGGCATCAATGTGTTGTATTTTGACAACACATCAAAACCCTCAACTTAGAATTGTTGCTTGTCCTCAATCCATGACTCAATATACATAGACAATGAGAAATACATAGCAACTATACCATTGGCATAGACATCATTCACTCTAATCTAGGTACCCAAACTATCATTTTCAAATTCAAATTGTAAAGCTACTAAGCATAACAAAAACATGAAGATGAATCTAGCAACCCAATTATGATAAGCTAAGGAGCATCAACCATCCACAATCACTGGTATAACGATATGCTAATCAAGTAGTGCAAATGCCCTCATAGAAAAGAAATCACTCTTACAAACTAAAAAAGCACTTAAAATTCAGGGATTGAGGAAGCATTCTCACTCTCAAAAATGAAATTCATGCAAAATAACTAACACCATAGGCTTGCCTCGGTACTCATCTTTCAGCTTGGTGACAAAGTGGATTTGGATCACTTTAGGACTTAAGGGCTTGTAACATAGTATTAGGGGGCTTTGGAAAGGCATTTTAGGCAAATAGTGACTAAAAGCTATCCTTGAACTATGTTTACCAACACTTGTTTTCTTCATAACCAAACCATTTTCACTAAATCCACCCTTATTCTCCTGTTTTAAGCTTTCCCCAGGTGCTTTCTTTCTCTTTTCAGCTGTGCCTTATTTCTGATCTCATTTCTTGCTATTTTTTCTCAATTCAAGGCACTTTTAATCTTTTTATTCTCCCCGAGATCATATTTTTCATTTCATTCTTTATTTCCTGACTAACCACCTCATTGTTATTACTTTATCACAATAAGGGCCACCCTCAACTTACACTTTTAGCTTGAGGTGAAGTACACAATATCTATTCCCCAAATCAGGGCCGAAATTTGTAGCCATCCTCAACTTAGGCTTTTGGCCTCAAGAAAGGTTCAAACATTTGCGAATAGACCAAGGACAATATCAAGGTATTTTATCAAACAAGGTTAAGCTAGTGAGGTGTCAAGAAAGAATGAGTACAGGAGAAGCTCAAAAATTTGGAACAAGAGAGTCACTCACTCATTTGGTAGGTCATTTAGGTTAAAAGTAGGTTCACTAAAGTAACAAAGGGCCTGAGATCCTTTCCAAATTACCCACATCACCAAACCAATTTTAGATTAACAAGGCATGTTCTCAGTCCATACATGATGCATAAATGCAACGAAATAGGATTACAACATACCTAGCATTGCACCTACAATCAAGTATAGATTCATAGGGCATGCTTCTAGCCTCAGTTTACCTTCACATTATCAGAACAAATATTGCCAGATACTTAAAATGCATGAATGTATCAATAACCACAATCTCAAAAATTTAGAGGGTACCTATTTTTCATCAAAATTTAAAAACATTTAAAGACTTTGGATATGCCAATAAATAACACTACATGTATCTACAAACTATGTACACTACCTAAAACATGTCGGTTCAACAGAAAATTAAACATCCACAAGGAGAAAGAATCACGACAAGAAAACCTTGGCATCAAAAATAGGGGACATTATGGACTCGAGGCTACTCATACTTTACCTTAATCCATAACTTCCCACACCCCACCAAAATAGAATACTTTGTCCTCAAAGTAGAAACACGTACGAAAACCAAATATCAAAAATACCGATATATACATGTACATTAAAAACCAAAAACTAGCATCCAAAAGATAAGTTAAAAAACATCTAACATAAAAACATTTAAACAAATAAAAAAATCAACATAACAAAAATATTGTGTGATAGAAAGAACAAAGTATTTATATATAAAAGATAAGGGCTGAGGTCAAAAAGATCAAACATCTTAGTGCATCAAGAACCAACATCTGGCTGGTAAACTAGGCCCTAGGACACGATCTCCTCCTTAGCTATCTGGGTTATAGCTATATGTGAGCTACCCTCTCCATGTGAAGTCTGTTGGTCCCTATCTCTTTGTATAGCTACTAATAGTATCATCGACTCTTGCACTACCTCCTTTGGTATCAGATCCTCCTCCGATGCTGCTGGGTCATCAGGTCTAGGTCTTTTCTAGATCATATCTAGGTCATCATGCTTGATGGGACTCTTCCCATGGGTATGCGGGCGGTCAGCTAAACAATGAAACAACTCGTCACCTGCTTGTACCATCTCTGGGACTGCAAATATCTACAATAAGTTGGCCTTAAATTTGGCCAACACCTGTGTCATTGCACTCACGTCAGCAGGCCGAGCACCCTCAAGCCTTCACTGGACTCTAGCCACAAATGTATCTACTCTGATATCCACTGCCCTAAAACTCTTATCTACCAATGCACGTACGAATGCCTTTACCCTCTCCTTAGAGTCTTGTATGGTCTGGTTGACCAATGGTCTGACCTGAGTTGCTAAATCCTATAGCCCGGACTTCACTGTAGCCACCCTGTGCACCAGTGCTAGAAAAGCAACAATAAAAATAATATAATCAACGTATAATGTAGATGCTATTGGTGCTAGTGTGCAGGAGGATGAAGTAGACTCAATCTCAACAGTTGGCGTAGGCTCTATAGCTGTTAGAGTAGTACTGGTGGTAGCTGGGGTCAAACCCTAAGTCTGAGGCTCTATCGAGAATGGCTCTGGAATAGGAGGTAGAACAGCTCTTTGTAGGGCTACTGGCTTCTTGTCAGCCTTGATTAGACTGGGGTCTATCATACGCAGAACCTCTACATGAGGGTCTAAGTGGAGAGAGACCCGCACCCCAGATTCCTTGCATATCTATGTATCAAGATGGGGAATGGCAATGCCTACTGGGTGTAGACTACTGACCCGTCGATCTGCTCTACCATAACATGAGCCTTGTCAATTTTGTACCTTGCCAAGTTGCTAGCCAAAAACACAACCCTCTGTAATGTGATCACATTATCCATGAGCATGGATCTGATGCGGCAACAGATAATGGACCACCAAAACTTTGCCCTGAATGAGAGGTGGGTCTTCAAAATATACTCAGTGTGGTTTATAACCGATGTTATCTCAATACCTTTCTCATACTTGCTATCCACCTAAGGAGCTCTGTTCTTAGCCCGACATCCTTCTGATTAACTACCTCTCTCATTTCTGCAATCCTTTGATCATACTCCATAGTGGAATGTGACACTCTGTAATTTGGCCAAACAATACCCTTCGATTGGTTTCTTCTCAGATATCAACAACCTCACCTCTGATTAGGACTTCACTCAATTATGGCTGCTCAATAGGATTCTTGTGCCTAGGAAGATTGCTGCGTACAGTAGCATGTAGGAGGCAATAGGATTCCTAGACCAGGTAGACAACATACTTTCCTAACACTTGTGATAGCTATCCTAGCCTATGGCGGTCAGTTTCAGCTTCTAGCCCCGATACACTGCTTAGCCCTGAGTTTTTTAACCTTGCCTCCTCCCTCGACTTTTTGGTTCTAGTTCCTTTTCGTAAATCTCTCTCATTCTTAGGACGCACTATCTTGTGTTTTTAGGGTCTGTGGATGTGACAGTGTAGGTAGAATTGGTTGGCTGTAGGGGAGTAGTCTCCTCTGGTTGAGCTTAAGATACCTTAGGAGAACTAGGCTCAGAAAGTGAAGCATCATCATTTGACCTTCTTCATTGATTTGATGGTCATGCTCCAATAAGAAAGCAATCGCTATGAACAATTAACCTAACCAAGGTTAGGGTCGAATCCACAAGGAATACAGGGCTTGACTATGAGAATTCACCACAAATCATTTTTAATATCTATAAATATAATCTTTAGCTGGGGGGGGGGGGTTGTGATTCAAAAGCAAAGATAATATAAACACTAATTAAAAAGCTTAAAAAGCGAGAAAACATTCAAATTTGGGAACAACTTGGGAATTGTATTCCCCATGGTTCGTTGACTTAAATACCCTAGATAACATAACTACAATTGGTGAATCGTACGCAAGATGATAACTTAGGTTTTTCCAGCCCTCTTATGAAGGTGAAGGTCAAATTTCACCATGGCGCTTGGTCGGCTACCATGGCGTGCCAACTAACCATCACCTATTGTCGCAGTCAAACTCTCGGTCAGGTTTGGTTGATTAGATGGGAAAACATCAACCAAATCTTGTCAATTACTTCCCTTTTCATATTTATCACAAACTTAGTTAGGATCATGATAGTAGGAAGGGTTTAGTGTTGGCCACCACTAAACAACGTTAATAACGAAGGAAAATAGACAATACATGCAAAACTCTAAACATAGAAATGCACAATAACTATGTTATTTCATGTCAACTACCCATGGTTCTAACAACCCCATGTTGTAGGTGCTTAGCTATTAAAGGCTAAGATAAAACACATAAAAATGCAAGTTAAAGACATAGTTGAGAATTTTACCAACTCTAATGAAAGTGAAAACACCCAAATTTCAAACCTACAAGCTTGATAAATTCCAAAGTGTGTAGCACAAGATTTGCAATTCCCCAAAAATGGGTTTTCAAAGAGAAAATACTAATCTAAGATTGTAACCCTGAAAATATTCTTAAGAGAATATTTTGGATCTCAAGAACAAGACTAAAAAAATTCACAAGTGTCAATTCTTAAAATGAAACCCTACTTGAACTACTTGTAGTGTACAAGTTATTATCCTAAAAATAATTTATAAAGACAGTTGGCATTTGGCATATCTCGCAGATACGACTCGTAGGGTGACCTACAGGTTGTAGTCGGGGTCTCATATCAGGGTTTTGGAATTTTCAACCTCGCAGGTATGACCTATTGGTACGAGTCATAGCTTGGACTATGACTCATATGCTAGTCTCATATCCTTAGTCTTCAGCTTCTTGGTCAAACATTTTAGCTCTCTAATTATTGCTACGATCCCACCTATACGAGTCATCATATGACATACGACTCGTAGGGTGGCCTCATAGGAGTGGACCTTACATTACATATTTTTGAACTTTTAGTCTTTGTTTCCTACTACAATACATCCTACAACTCGTAGATTGGGCTACGACTTGTAGGATGACTCGTAGCTTGGGCTACTACTCGCAGGATGACTTATATAGCCTATGCTTCAGTAAAATCTGCAACTTTTCTTTCAAATCATGCCAACCTAACTTTTTTAGAATATCATCACAAAAACACATAAAAACTATAAAAAGTCTCTTTAAGAACTCACAAAATCCCTTGTTTTAGGCATCAAATGTGTTGTATTTTGACAGCACATCATTCGTCACCATCCTCTTCAGACTGGGAGGGGATATTTACTTCCATCTGAACCCTTATTGTTTGTGATCTTGTCAAGGGCACGTTAGCTTCAGTGTCAGAGTGTACATTCATCTCCTTAGTGGATTGATCATCATCTGATGTTTTATCTCATAGTCGATGTCTTGAAGTCGAGGCAACACCCCTTCAATATATTGGCGGCATTGTCTCAGATGAAAGATGAAGATGCGATGAAAAGGAGAGTAAAAGCTAAAACTCTAGTGAATTTCACTTGCTGGGATATCCTGGGCACTACGAACCCCACTTACGACTTTTGGGACACCCTACGAATCATAAGATTGACTTATAATGTGTCTGCGCATTTGCCATAGCATTGTTTCCCTCTGTGAGGCATGACTACGAGTCGTAGTGGTGACTATGACTTGTAGGCCTACTCCTAGCATTAATCTCTCTACTCCTCAGTTTTTTATTTGTTCCAGCAACTAAAATCTCAAGATACCAAAATGTTAAATAATACAGCTGGTTCAAAGTCTTAATAATCACAATAAACATTAAACCACCATCTGATAAGTTAAACAAATGAAAACGTCTCAAGATAGTCTGAAACACAAAAGATACTTGGGTTGCCTCCCAAGAAGTGCCTTGTTTAACGTCGTGACTCAACTTTGTCACCATGAGTAATCAGAATCCCTTATGGGTCAAGGGAGTCTCATCTTTACTCCTATGGCCCCTTCTCTGATCTCTTTCCACAATTTAAGTTAAACTGGTATGACCCACAAATATGATAAGTTAAACTGGTATGACCCACAAATATGAGTCATTGCCTGAGCTACGACTTGTATGTTCCTCTCGTAGTCTTGGCCTTAAGTTTTTGGTCCAATATTTTGGTTCTCTAATTCCTGCTATGAGTCCATCTATACGAGTTGTAGTGACCTCTATTTATCAAATTTCTAAATTTTGGTCTATGTTTCTTGCTATGACATACCCTACGACTCATAGTTTGGGCTACAACTCGTATCTAAGCTCGCATATCTTACGATTCAGCAAAATCAACAACTTTCCTTCAAAATCGTGCCAACCTAACTTTTTTCAAGAACACAAAAATACATAAAAGCCATAAAAAGTCATATTAAGAACTTAAAAAATCCCTTGTTTTGAGCATCAAATGTGCTGCATTTTGACAGCATATCAAGATTATGGTCCCCAAAGTGGAGGACTCACCAACTAGCTTGGGTAGTATGTAGGATGCAATGCAACAAGAATTAGGCAGCATAGTAAAAATATGTAACAATAGGCAATAGACATAATATAACGATATGGAATGTATGACCAATGCATAAGTAAAATATGCTTAAATATCTCATGCTCATATAGGATATCACATGTTTAGAAGAGACCAAGCTAGATTTTCAAGGTACAAACCCCTTGGTGGTTGATGATGGTTTCACTCCATCACTCTAGTGGTATGGTACAAACCCCTCACATAGTTTATGATAATTACAACCTTATCACCATGGTGGCAAAGTACAAACCCCTCACATGTTTGATGAGTACAAACCCCACCTCGGTTACCCGGGTTCTTATCCCTCTGGTTGGGTATGCTCTAATGCAACAATTTATATAGAGTATATCATATACATAAGCTCATGTCATCATTAAATAGTCATTCATATCATATCTCATGTTTTGGACCTTTAACTCCTCAAGAAACCACATCCGGACATTTTATCAAACACATAGAGGGTGTGTAATGCTAGTATAAAACCATGAAATATAGAGATAAAATCATGTAAGAAAATCCATTGTAAAACCATCAATTGTCACACCCCAAAGTCTCGTTAGGGCAGACTAGCACCTATTGCCGATAAGGATCAGGAGAACTAACCTATATCTATGCGCATGTATACATATTATAAGGAAATTTCTATGTTTGGCATGCTTCTAGGGAGATAAACAGTAATAACAAGCTAAAAGGAGATGCGTATGACTAGGCCATTGGGGCTACGGTGTCTATAGTACGAGATATGACCACACTTTAACTTTACATAGTCTGCAAAATCTCTAGTCAAGAAAAAGTATCTACAAATATTAGGGGTAGGTCCTATCAGAATTAGAATATAAACATATAAGATCTAAACACACGCAAAGCTCCGAAGCAACCTAGAGCTTAGTAACAAGAACTAAATGTCCTATACTCTACTGGGAAAATCTACTAGCACCTGTACCTACAACATGAAATGCAGGTCCCTCGGAAGGGACTGAGTACGAGATAATATACTGGATATGTAATGCAGAAAATACTGTACATAAAATATAACTCAAATGAAATTGTACACTAATAGCGGATAAGTGACCACCTTTAATTATACTTTGGGATTGAGTACTTTATATTATTTATATTACTTTACCTTTACTGTATAATCTATGCACATCATGTACTATAAATGACGAACCGATTAGTGGTAAACTGTATCGGGATCGTCCTTGGCTAGGTTTTTCCTCAACCCCTCGAACTACCACCTATGATAAGATTTTCCTTGGCTAGGTGATTCTTCCACCCCTCGAGATATGGGATGGCCCCTGGCTAGGTTCTTCCTTAACCCCTCGGGGTACCACCCATGATAGGATCATCCCTGGCTAGGTGATTCTTCCACCACTCGGGATACCAACCATCAAAATATTATATACTTTATCTTTTAATTTCCTTTGAGATTATTTTTTTGACGGTCATAATATTAAAGCCATAAGACCGTATATGCAGTATGTAACATGTAAATAATTGTACAAGACACGATGGCAATGAAGAGAGTATGTTACATAAATAATGATATGCGTATGAAATGTGACAAATCATGAACATTGTTGGCAACAAGAACTCATGTACTTGGTATCCACGTATGTATGTAGATTTGAATATGACTACATATATGGAAGCATATGAACATGTGAAATATTGGAGGTATGACTGATTGTCATGTTGGTGTAGATAAATGCTTTTGCTTACTAAAGGATCTATGTTTCATGCCAAGTGATATGAAATTTAAGTAGCCTTACATACCTCGTTGTATGACCTCGTTACTACCTTGGAGTGTCTGTGGTTTCCCTCAAATATTTATTTATAGTATATTAAGCAATAATACTAGTATTATCAGCTACATGACACTTCTAGGAAGTCCAATATCGTAAAAACGATCACCCGGACAATAAACTTTCAACTAATGACGTAAAGATATTTCTTCAACCTTTTCACTTATAAATGTATTTCCTGATAAGCATTCTTATGTACATATCATGTATAACTTATTTTTATACCCTTAACAGTCCTAAAACTGCCTACAAAGCACCACACATAACAATTCTTCACAACATACAAACAAGAGGCATAACGTTACATCCTCTCACCATACTTCGACGTCAACAATTCCCAAACTTGCTTTAACTTTACCAAAATTATATTCAACATTTTTACACATAAAACCAGTCTTAAACTAGTCCAAAAATAGTCCCAAAATAGGTGAAAGTCATGGAATAACATATTACAATTTTTAGCTCCCAAGTTTCTTTTAAGAGTGAAATTACGACGTTGAAAAATAACTTATCTTTGTGGACTATAAAAGTTGCGAAGCAGCTTAATTACATGAATAACAACCTATATATTGTTAGAACATAATCTTATTTCTTAATTCATCCAACCAATTAGGAGAAAATCCTCTTGAATAACAAGAAACGTTCACAACAATACTTAGGACACATGCTGTCCAGAATTTCCAGCATAACATAATAGCATATACTTCTTGTTTTACATGAAGAAACCATACTAGCAATATCTATAACTTAAACCATGTTATTAATATCATATTCTCTTCATAATAAAGATCAAAATCCATATAGAAAAGTCACCAAATCAAAAGGCAAGTGTGCAAAAACTTTCTGGACACAAGCTGTCCAGAATTTCTAGCAAATTTTCAGCAAAGACACTATCATATACTTCTTATTTTTCATGAAAATATCATACTAAATACACAACTATAATTGCTTACCTTTGCCTTATATATTCTGGATTCCCTTAAAAAGCCTTATACAATTGAGTTTGTAGCTTGGTGAAGTGAATTATAGAGAAGACAAAACACTTTAAGAAAGCTGAAACTTTATTTCCTAGTGGAATGATTTAGTGCTGCACTTGACCCATTTTTAAAGATAAATTTGGCCAGATTTGTCCTCCACTTTAGACATGATAATGACATCCATTAATAGTCTAATAATTCAGCATCTTATCCTCCAAAATTGGGCTTAATTGAGTCTCAAATATGATGGACCTTTGCTGCCAATTTTCAGCTTTGTTCTTAGTTTATTTTGGGTCCAAATGGCCAAGTGGTTTGTAGTGTACTTAGGACGTTTTTAAATTCTTTTTGTAATGAAAATAATGTCCATTTATGATACTAAAACATGGGCCAAAGTTACACCCTTGACACAAAATTTATTCATAATCGAACTTGAACAAATTCGGTGTCGAGCCTCATCTTCGTTTAGCTATCAATTTTAAGTTAAGAAAGTAGGTATCTCACCTACTAGATTATTAAGTCATATAATAACCTCAATTATTTTACTTAGTTTAGGTCTAATATATCCTTAATTTAACACCAACACATATATACCCTCAACCCTCTTAAGCATTTAGACCCACATATCGACCATTAGTACGAGATTCAAGCAATTTCAAGAATTGACGCTAATTTGACCAAACTAAAACATGATTCATTTACATAGCATTAGTACATGTAAAATATGGGGTGTTATATCAATCAACACCTTGTAATACTTCAAGTAATATACATCAAAACCCCTCATCAAATCTTACAATATACCTAAGATTTATAGCTCAAAACATAACAAAATAGTCACAACTTTACATAGCTTTAACATAGTGTATAGTGAATTTCATCATAAGCAAGATCCATTTGTAAATCAACTTTAAATCATGCAATTTTAGTAAAAGGAGGCTTGGGTATCATGGGTGAAAGGAAAAGATGAAAAAAACCCACGTACCTTAGCTTAGAGATGAACTTGATAAAGATTGGAGCTGAAATCTTGAAGCTTGAAGAAGAACCTTGAAGGAGAACCTTAGCTTAGGATGAGGGTTTGGGACTTGAATTTGGGACTGAAAATATGGCTAAGTGTTTGAGTGAGTATTGGGAAATGTATTGTGTAATATGAGGATGAAATATGACTAAGTATAGGTAAAAATACGTTTGGGAACACTTAGGCCCAAAATTTAGAAGTCTTGGACCAAACTAAAAGAAATAGTCCACTTTTGTACTGTTTCGCGAGGCTGATTTGCCACTGGAAATTGCATTATTGGAATTTCATAATTGCTAATCTTTCACTCTTAAATCAGGGTTAGACCCTTTTTCACCTAATTTTACCCCCTTAATAAGAATACAAAGTCGAATTTTTGAAATAACAAACAGATTTTTAGATATATGGAATTTAAAATTTTGGGCATTTTGAGGGACATTTTCGGACACTTTTTGGGATCATTTCAATATCTTCCCCTTGGGAACATTCATCCCGAATGTAACAGAGACATACAAGGATGAGTGATCATAAACAAAATCAGCCCAAATAAGAATGCAACATCACATTTAAAACACCATTTTCAAAATCTCAACATACGTGTAAAATAATCATAACTTGCCAACTTAAATCTGAATGCATATGAATGACATAGGGGCTGAAACATAAGACTTTAAATCACATAGAGGACTTAGGATTAGTACCTTAAGCTTGATTGGAATGGAAAAGATAAGGATACCGCTTTTGCATGTCCGCTTTGGCCTCCCAAGTAGCAGTTTCGATTTATTGGTTCCTCCAAAGGACCTTAACAAATGCGACCTTGTTGTTCCACAATCTCTTCACTTGACTATCTAGGATCTGAACCAAAAGCTCCTCATAGGTCAAGTTATCCTCAACAACACCCATGACATCAAGAGGCACAATAGCATTAGGATCACAAACACATTTTCTATACATAAAGACATGGAACACTGGATGAACCAAATACATTTCACTAGGAAACTTCAATTCATAAGCTACCTTGCCAACCCTCTTCAAGGCCTCATACGAACCAACATATATTGGACTCAACTTCCACTTTTTACCAAAATGGACTACACCTTTCATGGGAGAAACTTTCAAATAAACAAAATCCCCCACTTTGAATTCAAGGTCTCTTCTTCTCAATCGGCATAGGATTTTTGATGACTTTGGGATATTTTCAACCTCTTTCTAATGATCGTCACCTTCTCAAGAACCTCCATAACTAGATCTGGTCCCATTAATGTCACCTCTCCTACCACAAACCACCCAATCGGTGATCTACAACGTCTCCCATAAAGAGCCTCAAAAGGAGCCATACCGATGCTAGAGTGATAGTTATTGTTGTAGTCAAACTCAATCAAAGAAAGATGGTCACCCCGACTACCCCTCAACTCCAATACACATGCCCTAAGCATATCTTCATGGGTTTGAATGGTCCTTTCTGCTTGGCCATCCATTTGAGGGTGGAAGGCCATAGTAAGTTTAACTTTTGTACCAAGACCCTTTTAAAAAGGCCTCCAAAAGTGAAGTGAATTTTGAACCACGAGTTGATATGATGGACAAAGGAACCCTAGCATCCTCGCTAAATCATCTATGTACAACTGTGCATACTCTTTAGCCCTATATGTCATCTTAACCAGTAGAAAGTGAGCCGATTTCATCATCCTATCAACCACTACCAAATAGAATCAAAACCTTTTCTAGTATTGGGCAACCCAACCACAAAATCCATATTAATGACCTCCCACTTCCAAGTAGGAATCTCTATGTCTTGGGTTAGGCCACCCGACCTTTGATGTTCGGCTTTGACTTATTGGCAACTATGGCAACCAAAAATGAATTTGGCAATGTCCCTCTTCATGCCTCCCCACCAATACACATCCCTCAAGTCTCTATATATTTTGGTGGAGCCGGGGTGGATAGAATAAGAAGAATTATTGGCCTCATCAAGGTTTTTCTCCATCAAACCATCAACACAAGGCATACACAACCTACCTTGGTACCTAAGTACACCATCTCCCCCTTGGAAGAAAACTTCTACTTTGCCTTCTTTAACCAAGGACTTCAATTCAAGCAAGGAGGAGTCAAGATCTTATTTTGCTATCACCTAATCAACCAATAAGGATGTAGACCCATCAATAACAATAACACCATCATCACCAATGTTTTCCAACCTAACTTCTAATTTTAGCCAATTGGTGTACCTCCCTAGTCATATCCTTATCACTACCATCAACATGAGCTAGGCTACCCATAGATACCCCACTCAAAGCATCCACCACCATATTAACCTTACTCGAATGATAGTGCACACTCATGTCATAGTCTTTGAGAAGTTCTAACCATCTCCTTTGTCTCAAGTTGAGGTCTTTTTGAGTGAAGACATATTGAAGACTCTTATGATCGGTGAACACATCCATATGCACCCCATACAAGTAATGACGCCAAATCTTTGATGCAAACACAATGGTGGCTAACTCTATATCATGGGTAGGGTAGTTCTTTTCATGTACCTTGAGTTGTCTAGAAGCATAAGCTATGACCTTACCATTTTGCATCAATACACAGCCCAAGCCAACCCAAGAAGCATCACAATACACCATAAATCCCTCTAGTCCATCCGATAGTGTCAATATAGGAGTAGACAAAAGCTTGTATTTCAATATCTGGAAGTTCCTCTCATATTAATCGGCCCACACAAACTTAACCTTCTTTGGAGTCAATTTTTCCATAAGCACTGGAGGAGAACCCATTCACAAACCTTCTATAATAACCCACTTGGTCCAAGAAGCTCCTAATATCTGATGGAGTCAATGGTCTAGGCCAATTTCTAATCATATTAGTTTTTTTTAGTATCATTACCCAAACCTAGGGCCTAGGTGTGACACGACAAATAAGAATTGAGGATCCTAAAACAAGACTCTTAAATCATAATTTCACATTATAGATTTAAATGGTAAATGGCAAATAGATGACAATGAAATATGGGGAATAGGACTAAGGGACAACTTGTAACCATAAGCAGAAGCATAAGTTAAATAGTTTAAAACATACCAAGTATAGCAATAGTCCAGACACACCTCTAGACAATGGTAATAAACTGAGCAAACAATATAAGTCTAGGCTTCTCAATACTAAGTAAAAATGAAAGTACATCAAATATCTTAATAATAAAGGTAAAGATTGAAGATAAGGGTTCTGTTTCTGATGAATGGGAACTCTTAAAGCTCAAAGTCTTCACGAATAATCTTGACACACGAAGGAGGATGAGGTAGATCGCCTGTCCCTACATGGTTATAATATGTAGGTAAAAATGCGGTTAGTACTTTGGAATATACTAAGTATGCAGATAAGCAATGCAACAAGTAAATATAATGACAAAGAATACTTTCCCAATACGACAAACTCCAAGCTTAAAAAATATATTCAGTTCCAAAATAAAGTGTAAAGTAATGCCATGAAAATAGATAGAGAACCACATAAGCAAATAAGTGTGGGAATAAAACCATAACTGACAAAACTATATGAGCTATAATATGGAATACCGATGTCATACTCCATACCATCCAAAGAGTGAGTTAACTTGCCAGGGTATAACTCCAGAAATGGAAATACTAAATGGATCCACTAGTCAAAAAGCCTAAAAAGGCAAAATCAAAATATCCTATGATGGCATAAAGTTATTAAATTAGAAGCTTTATATAAGTCCCCTTAGGTCGAGTTCCACTCCTAACTCATTCGATGCTAAGTCAAAATTCCACGAAAACTGACAATGCATATTAGAAATAATCAAAACTTAATTTAGTTCGAAAAGTCATAACTTGTAAAATAAATCATATTCAAACTTGTACTTAGAATAGCTCCTTAACAAAGATTCAAAATAACATTGAATGGGTTTTAATTCATCCAATATCATTTCATACTTGTATTTACTTATTTTTGTTCAAAATCACAAGTTCATATTATGCCATGAAAGCCAAATCTCAAAAGTTCATAACTTAATTAAAATCATATTGGGGACTGGTTTAATAACCTTAAAATCATAAGTTTTGTACTCATATAAAATTATAATAATCATTGGGACATTTTAGGATAAAATCATAATAACTCATTTGTGGATCTAAGACTTGAAAAATATAGGTTAGCTTAAATAATGCAAATTTGATCTGCTTGACTTAAATTATGTAGAGCCTTGATAAATATTCATAAATGATCATAAAATACGTGAATAACCATAAATTAAGCAAATATAAATTAGTATGTAATTATAGATAAATCAAAGATTAAAAATTCATAATTCTAAATTTAGTTTTTTCGAAGAGGACTTTTTGATTGAAAAGAAATCAAGAATCAAACCCACATATCTTGCTTGATTAGCCTTGAGAAGATGAAGAGATTTGGTGGAGATGTTGAAGAATACTTAGCCTAAGTGTTGGGAGAGTTTTGGGAGAGCAATGTAGCTTAGGGGATTTGGTTTCTTCGAAGAGTGATGTAGAGAATAAGTATGGGGTGGGGTTATTTATACTGATTTTTGGGAGTTATAAGGGTCATTTAATCAATATAAAGTGGTCAAAAATTGTGGGGAAAAGCATAAAATCATGTGGTGCAAAGGGAGTTTTTTGACTCACTTATAAAAAGAAGAAAGATGCCAAACACAAGAGAGTGAGCATGTGACCTAGGTATGACAACATTATCCTTTACCATGGTGCTATGGTATGGTATGGCCTCAAGTCATGCTAAGGGAATGTCAAAGGCTACCCATGCAAGACGTGCAATAATGGCAAAAGAATTACTCCCAAACAAGTCAATTATGCAACCTTCACATATACGTTCATTTCAAATAATTCTAAACACAAACCAAACTTCATTTTTAGTCTCAACTTCACATAACATTGCCCCCCAAAATATTATACCAAAGATAACTAACCACCCTTCCAAGACCACCTCAACAATCACATAACTAAACCAAGCTAATCGTTAAGATAATCTTCACTTCAAATTTTACTTAACTCAATAGGAAGTCACTTGAACATTATCTTTTCATGCAAGTATAGGCTTAAAAAACCCTGGTACATTATAATATCTCCTACTTGGGATCATTCATCCCCGAATGAGACAAGAGTAGTTTGAATGAATAGGAATTGAAGTAGTGACTAAGAGCTTAACATGTCAAAATGCAAAATGGAGCTTATTTTCATGTAAAACTTATACAAATTATCATAAAGTAACATCAAAATAATTATGCATGCTTAATAATTATAATAGTGACAAAATGGTACAAAATTAGGAATTCCGACTCAAGGAATAGAATAACCTAAACCTTAGGCTTGATTAGTTGGGAAAAGATGGTGATATTTCTTCATCATGTCTGCTTCAGCTTCCCATGTGGTACTCTTAACATGCTGGTTCCTCCAAAACACCTTGATGGATATAACATTCTCATTTCTCAACCTCTTGACTTATCGATCCAAAATTTGTACCAGTACTTCTTCATAAGCCAACTTTTCTCCAACCTTTACAACATCCAATGGAACTATAGAAGTTGTATCACAAATGCACTTTGTTAACATAGATACATGAAAAACAGGGTGAACCAACTCCATCTCATTAGGCAACTCAAGTCATAAACTACCTTTACAACCCTTCTTAAAATTTTCTAAGGACCCATAAATCTTGGGCTTTACTTGCCATTTTTGCCAAAAAGAACAACACCCTTCATAGGTGAAACTTTTAGATACATCCAATCTCCCACATCATATTCAAGGTCTCTCCTCCTCATATCCATGTATGACTTTTGTCATCTTTAAGCCGATTTTAGTCTATCTCTTATCATCCTCACTTTTTCCATAGCCTCCAAGACCAAATCCGAGCCTCATAATATCATTTCACCTACCTTAAACCAGCCAACCGGCGATCTACATCGCCTACCATAACGAGCTTCAAACGGAGCCATCTTGATGCTAGAATGATAACTATTGTTATATGCAAACTCAATAGGAGGTAAGTGATCATCCCAATTACCTTTAAATTCTAAGACACTTGCTCTCTACGTGTCCTCTAATGTTTGAATTTTCCTTTCACCTTAACCATCTGTTTGAGGATGAAATACGGTATTCAACTTAACTTTGGTACCCAAACATCATTAGAATGCCTTCCAAAAAAGAGAAGTGAATTGAGGACCATGATCTGATATTATTGACAAAGAAACACCATGTAACCATACTAACTCATAAATATATGACCTTGCATAATCTTCAGCACTATACTAAGTCTTAATCGACAAGAAATGAGCTAATCTAGTCATATGATCCACAATCACGCACATTGAATCATATTATTTTCGAGTCTGAGGCAATCCAACAATGAAGTCCATATTGATTTCCTCCCACTTCAAAGTTGGGATTTCAATGTCTTGATCTAGCCCACCGGTCCTTTGATGCTCCGCTTTCACTTGCTGACAATTTGGACACTCAGCTACAAACTTGGCTATGTCATTTTTCATATTACCCCACCAATAGACTTCCTTCAAATCTTGATATGTTTTGGTAAAATTTGGATGAATGGAATAATATAAATTATGAGTCTCTTATAAGATCAAGGTTCTCAATCCATCTATATCAGACACACACTACCAGCCTTGGTATCCAAGGATACCATCTCCCCCTTGTAAGAAAATCTCCACTTTCTTTTGTTCAACTAATTCTTTAATTCAATTAAAGTAGGCTCAAGGTCTTGCTTTGACTTCACATCAACAATCTAAGAAGATTAAGGCCTATCATGAACAAATACGCCACCATCATTTGTACTTTCCAACCTAACACCTAATGTAGCCAACTAATGGACTTACTTTGCCAACTCTTTCTTTTCACCCTCAACATAACTCATACTACCCATGGTTATTCTACCCAAAGAATCGGCCACAAAATTGGCTTTACTGGGTGGTAGTGGACACTCATATCATAGTATTTGAGAAGTTCAATCCATTTCCATTACCTTAGATTCAACTCCCTTTGAATGAATACATACTGCAAGCTCTTGTGATTGGTATATACATCCACGTGAACCCCATAGAAATAGTGATGCTAAATTTTTAGAGCAAACACTACTGCTACCATTTCAAGGTCATGAGTTGGATAATTGCACTCATGATCTTTCAATTGTCTAGAAGCATAAGTTATGACCTTACCATTGTCTATCAACACGCAACCTAACCCAACCCTACATGCATTATAATATACCACAAAACCATCTAAACTATCTGGAAGAGTCAAGGTGGGAGCTAAAGTCAGCTTATCTTTCAATGTCTAGAAATTCTTCTCACATTTATCAAACCACACAAACTTGGACTTTTTCTGGGTCCATTTTGTCAAAGGGGATGCGATTAAAGAAAACCCGATACAAACTATCGGTAGTAACTTGCCAAACTCAAAAAACTCCTTATGCCAAATGGAGTTAAGGGTCTAGGCCAATTTCGCACCATCTAACTCTTCCTTGGGTCTACCAAAATACCTTTATCAGTCACCACTTGGCCAAGGAAAGAAACCTCTTTCATCCAAAATTCACACTTGCGGAATTTGGTGTACAATTTCTCATCTCTTAAAGTTTGAAGGACTGTTCTCAAATATCCCTCATGTTCCTTCTCACTTAGGGAGTAGACTAGTATGTTATCAATAAAGACTACAACAAAAACATCAAGGTAAGGTTTGAAGTCCCAATTCATAAGATCTATAAATATAGCTGACACATTTGTCAATCCAAAAGACATCACCAAAAACTCATAGTTCCCATACCTTGTCCTAAAAGTTATCTTAGGTATATCACTTTCCCTAACTCATAACTGGTGATACCCAAAACGAAGGTCGATCCTAGAAAAATGTCTTCCAAAGTGGGTACTTATTCTTAACAATGACTTTGTTGAGTTTACGATAGTTAATGCACATTTGGAGTGATCTATCTTTCTTCCTTACAAAAAAAATAGAAGCACCCTATGAAGATTTGCTAGGCCTACTAAATCCTTTCTTTTATAATTCTTTCAACTGATCCTTATGTTCTTTCAACTCCGCTAACGCCATCCTATAGGGTGGAATAGAGATAGGTTTGGCATTGGGAAGGAGGTCTATGCTAAAACTAATTTCCCTTTTGGGAGGAATACCAGGAAGATCTTCGGGAAACACATCGGGGAACTCATTGACTATAGAAACTGACTCAAGAGAGGGAGCCTTAGAAGACACATCTCGGACCCTAACCATATGATAGATACACCCCTTAGATATCATCTTACAAGCTTTAAGATATGAAATAAACCTACCCTTTACCATAAAATCTTTTCCTTCCCACTCAAATAAGGGTTCATTAGGAATTTGAAATTTAACTTTATGGGTTCTACAATCAATAGTGGCATAAGAGGCATGTAACCATTCCATACTAAGGATGACATCAAAATCTACCATAAACAATTCGATAAGATTGCACTAAAGAGTCTTTTGCATAATAGACACAAGAACACTTTTCTGGACTCTTTTAGCAACTATTGACTCACCCGCGGGAGTAGGCATAAGAAAAGGGTCATGCAAAATTTTGATACTTAAATTGAACCTATTGGCAAGGAAAGGGGTCACAAAGGATAAGTTAGCACTAGGATCCAACAACACATAAACATCAAAATCTCAAACACTTTCAGCATACCCATGATAATATTTTGCAGATCTTCCACCTCTTGCCTCCTATGTAGTGCATAGAACCTATTATTATGAGGACCACCACCTTATTACACAATTTGTGGCTTTTGGTCCGCCTAAACATCTTTACCATGTGGATGACTACCTTTACCCTTATTATGAGCTTTAGGGCAATTGGCAATTTCGTGACCTAGTTGGCCACATATAAAATAACTTTGCGACTCCCAATAGCACACACCACCATGTCTCTTACCACAGTTTTTGCATGTTGGCCAAGCTTGAGCATGGCCAAGACTTTATTGACCCTCAATATGTTGAAACCGATCATTAATATGCCTTTGGTTGAAGGCATTCAAAGAGCCTTGTTATTGGAACCTTTGGTTTTGATGACCTCAATTACCATCGCCACCCTTGCAACCTTGATACTCACTATCATACCTCAGCCTCTTACCATCATTTTTCCTCAGCTTGCGAATCTTCTTTTCATCAAGTTGCTTGGCATAAATCATAAGCCAAGACAAATCCATGTCTTGGATTAGTAGGGCAATTTGGCATTCTTCATTGATAAGGTTAGAGACTTCCGAAATAAACATATTCATACTAGCCCTAGGATCAAATCCCAGTATAAGAGCAGATTTGGAGAATATGTTAAACTTCAGTGAGTACTCGTGAATGCTCATCCATCCTTGCTTCAATTTCATAAACTCTTTCATCTTGGCTTCCCTTAATTCAAGAGGAAAAAAGCAGTCCAAGAACGCAACCTTAAAATCTTCCCAATCAATTGGACCACTAAGCACCCTTTCACCTTCCCACTGATCATACCAAATTTGGGCAAGGCTTTTAAGTTGGTAGGCCACCAACTCAGCCTTCTCCTCCGATGACACACCCATAATCGAGAAAACCTTGTATACCTTATCAACGAACTCCATAGGATCCTCATTAATTCTATTTCCATAAAATTTTTGCAAGTTCATATGGGTGAAATCTCTCACCCTAGCTACCTAGGTGGAGATAGAGGTGTTGGAGCTTGAGGTGGATCTTACGTAGCCTGGTTGGCAATTATTTAAGCCAATAATGAGATAATATTCCTGAACTCGGCATGGGACACATTACCCTCTTTTCGAGGTTGAGGAACCTCACGTACAGGAATATTTCTTCTTGGCAGAATTTCAAACAGTGCAACGAACAAGTCATTAGAAGGAAGGATATCTTAAGTTACTCTGAGGCTCGATTTGATTTAAACAAAGAAGTGAGACAATCCTAAACAACTCATAGCCTTCCATTCATGGTTATGGCGCACTTCATCACCACGAATAAGACTCTACTAGATGTGGTGTGTGGACTTTTAAGGATCATTTTTAAACCTTGTTCTCTGATGCCAAGCCTATCATGACCCAAACCTAGGGCCTACGTATGACATGGAAAATTAGAACCCGAGAGCCCCCAAACAACCCTATTAAATCAAAATTGCACATTATAGGTTTAAATGACAAATGGCAAATAGATGACGATAAAATATGGGGAATGGGACTAAGAAAAAACTTGTAACCATAAGCGGAAGCATAAGTTAAATAGTTTAAAACATACTAAGTGTAGCAATAATCCAAAACACCTCTAAAGAATGACAATAAACAGAGCCAAGAATACAAGTCTAGGCTCCTCAATACTAAGTCAAAATAAAAGTATATCAAGTACCTGAATAACAAAGTCAAAACTTGAATATAAGTGTCCTGTTCCTGATGAATAGGAACTGACAAAGCTCAAAGTCTTCATGAGCAATCTAGCCATGCGAAGAAGGATGAGGTAGATCGCCTATCCCTACATGATTATAGCATGTAGGCAAAAATATGGTTAGTACTTTGGAATATACTAAGTATGCGGATATGCAATACAACAAGTAAATGTGATGACAAGGAATACTTACCCAATATGACAAACTCCAAGATTAAACAGTATATTCAGTTCCAAAGTAAAGCGTAAAGTAATGCCATGGAAATGAATAGAGAAGCACATAAGCAAATAAGTGTAGGAATAAGGCCATAATCGACAAAATCATATGAGCTATAATATGGAATACCGATGTCATACTCCATACCGGCCAAAGAGTGAGTCAACTTGCCAGAGTATAGCTCCAGAAATAGAAATACTAAATGGATCCACTAGTTAGAAAGCCTAAAAAGGCATAATCAAAATATCTTACGGTGGCACATATTTATGAGATTAGAAGCTTTATATAAGACCCCTTAGGTCGAGTCCCACTCCTAACTAATTCGGTGCTAAGTCAAAATCTCATGGAAACGGACAGTGCATATTAGAAATAATCAAAACTTAATTTAGTTCAGAAAGTCATAACATGTAAAATAAATCATATTCAAAATTGTACTTTGAATAGCACCTTAACACAGATTCAAAATAACACTAAATGGGTCTTAAGTTATCTAATATCATTTCATACTTGTATTTACTTATTCTTTTCCAAAATCATAAGTTTATGTTATGCCATGAAAGCCAAATATCAAAAGTTCATAACTCAACTTAAATCACGGTGGGGACTAATTCAATAACCTTAAAATCACAAGTTTATATTCAAACAAAATTACAATAATCATAGGAACATTTTAGGATAAAATCATAATAACTCATTTGTGGATCCAAGACTTGAAAATATAGGTTAGCTTAAATAATGCATATTTGAAATATTTAATTTAAATTAAATTATGCAGAGCCTTGATAAATATTCATAAATAATCATAAAATATATGAATAACCATAAATTAAGCAAATATCAATTAGCATGCAATTATACATAAATCAAAGATTGAAAATTCGTAATTTTACATTTAGTTTTTTCGAAGAGGAATTCTTGATTGAAAAGAAACCAAGAATCAAACCCACATAACTTAATTGATTAGCCTTCAAAAGATGAAGAGATTTGGTGGAGATCTTGAAGAAAACTTAGTGTAAGTGTTGGGAGAGCAATGTGGATTACGAGATTTGGTTTCTTTAAAGAGTGATGTAGAGACTAAGTGGGGCAGGTAATTTATACTAATTTTGAGGGTTATAAGGGTCATTTAACCAATAAAAAGTGGTTAAAAAAGTGTTGGGAAAAGGGCATAAAATCATGTGGTGCTGAGGGACTTTTTGACTCACTTTTAAGAAGAAGAAATATGCCAAACACAAGGGAGTTGGCATGGAACCTAGGTATGGAAGAATTGTACTTTCCTATAGTACTATGGCATGGTATGGTATTGCCTTAAGTCGTGCTAAGGGCATGCCAAAGGCTCCCCATGCAAGCCGTGTAACAATGGTAAAAGAATTACTCCCAAATAAGTTAATTATGCAACCTTCACATATACCTTCATTTCGGATAATTACAAATGCAAAACAAACCTCATTTTTAGTGTTAACTTCACATAACATTGCCCCAAAAATATTGTACCAAGGATAAACAAACCGCCCTTCCAAGACCAACTCAACAATCACATAACTAAACCAAGCCAATTGCTAAGATAACCTTCGTTCCAAATTTTACTTAACTCAATAGAAATTCACTTGAACATTATATTTTCACGCAAGTATATGTTTAAAAATAGCAAGTACATTACACTTAGGATCCACTTTTATACCATCCCCCAGCACCACATGACCCAAGAATGCAACCTCCTTCAACCAAAATTCACACTTTTCATATTGAGCATACAATTTCTCCTCCCTCAATCTTTGCAACACGATCCTCAAATACCCCATATGCTCTTCCCTACTATGTGAATAGATCAATATATCATCAATGAAAACCACAATAAAGGAATCAATGTAAGATTTAAAGACCCTATTTATTAGGTCCATGAAGATGGCCGGTGCTTTGGTCAAGCTAAATGACATTACAACAAACTCATAATGCCCATATCTAGTCCAGAAGTCCATCTTGGGAATATCACACTCCCTCACCCTCACTTGATGATACCTGAACCAAAGATCAATCTTAGGGAAAAAGCTAGCACCTTGCAATTGGTCAAGCAAATCATCCATTCTTGTAAGAGAATATTTATTCTTTATAGTGACCCTATTGAGTTGTCAGTATTCAATGCATATTCTAAGTGATCCATCCTTGTTTCACAAACAACATCAGGGACCTCAAGGTGATTGGCTAGGTCTAATCTTTCAATTGATCCTTTAACTCTTTTCGTTTCGTAGGGGCCATACATTAAGGGGGAATAGAGATAAGTAGAGTATCAGCAAGGAAGTCTATACAAAAATCTATCTCCCTTTTGAGAGGGCACCGGGAAAATCATTTGGGAAGACATCCAGAAATCATTTACAAGCAAAACTGACTCAATGGAAGGGACTTTGGACTCCACATCTATAATCCTCATAAGATGATAAAGACATCCCTTAGAGATCAACTTACGGGCTTTAATGCATGAAATGAATCTACGCTTGACCACTATATCTTGACCTTCCCACTCAAGGACAGGTTCATTAGGGAATTGAAACTTGACCCTGTGGTTTCTATAATCAATAGAGGCATAGTAGGCATGTAACTAATGCATTCCAAGAATGACATCAAAATCTACCATGTTTAATTTAACAAGATCACAAGGCAACAACTTATGCAAAATGCAAATAGGATAACTTCTATAAACTTTCCTAGCAACAATAGAGGCACCTGTAGAAGTAGATACTTTATATGACTCATGCAATAACTCGGGGTAAACATGGAACTTTTAGCAACAAAAAGGGTAACAAAGGAAAGAGTGGCACCCGGATCAATCAAAGCATATATATCAAAGTCAAAGATTTTAAATATACTAATAATAACATCAGGGACCTCACCAACCCCTTTCCTCCATGTAGTGCATAAAGCCTATTTTGCCTTGGGGCAACACCTTGAGAACAACCTCTACCCATGGGACCGTATTTGGACCCTAGCCCTTGCCACAGTTTCTTGGATAATCTACCTTCTTGTGTCCAAGCTCCCCATATTCACAGCATGCACTAGAATACTTCATTAGGGCACACATCATTAGAAGCCACATAACCGACACCTTGAGACCTAGGGAAGTCATTGGCAAACTCCCTATTAATAGAATAAGTAGGCCTTTGGCCTTGAAGAAATCTAGCACCCTTTTGGAATTTACCCTCAAACCGGGCCCTCTTGGCCGCATGTCCCCTTCTCTTCCTCAATTTCTCCTCCTCTATTTGCTCAGCATAGGTCATCAATTGAGACAAGTTTACATCACTAATTAGCATGGCATACCGACATTTTTCACTTACCAAGTCGGAGACCCTCATCATGAACTTATTCATCCTAGATGTAGGATCGGCAACCAAATAAGGAGGATACTTTGAAAGTTGATTAAACTTGAGGGCATACTCCCTCAAACTCATAGTACCTTGTTTCAAGTTCACAAACTCTACTATCTTAGCTTCTGTAAGCTTAATAGGGAAAAACTGATTAAGGAAAGCCAATTTGAACTCCTCCCAAAGCACCACATTACCAATTACCTTCTTATCCTTCCATTTCTCGTACCATATTTAAGCTACCCCTTTGAGTTGGTATGCTACCAACTTCACCTTTTCCTTCAGCCCAACACTCATAATATTCAAAAAATCTTATAGACCTCATCAATAAACTCTTATGGATCTTCATCCACCTTTGACCCATAGAAAATTGGAGGATTCTTCCTCATGAAGTCTGTTACCCTAGTTCCCTGTATAGTAGCATGAGGGTTTTGGGCCCCTTGATTTATTTGGTTGGCTACAACTTCGGCAAGCATAGTAAGAACATCCTGGAGCTCACCACTAGTAGATTGCTCCTCGGGAGTTTGGGTCCTTCTTCCTCAAGTGTTTGGCATGATTAACATAACAAAGAACAATCATTAGGGGAAAACATACTATAACTCTATAGCACGACGTAGAACATGAAGAAGGAAAACATTTCTTAAAATATCTCATAGCCTTCTACTTATAGTCATGGAACGCTTCACAATCATGAATAGGACTCTAATCAATACAGTGTGTTGGACTCCGAGGATCTATCAACCTAGTGCTCTGATACAAAGTTTGACATGATCTAAGCCTAGGGCCTAGATGTGACACGGCGAATGGAGAACCCAAAGGAACCCCAAACAGGACTCTTAACTTGTCATTATACATCATTGGTCATGGAAGCATAGAAACAACATAAAAGAGTAAGAATAGGGGGAGATGGGAATAAGGGAAAAGCTTGCATAACATCGTAATCAAGAGATAAGAGTCAAACTAATATCATAGATACATAACATGTCCAACAAACTACTCTAATACATAGGCAAGAGCAAGGACTAATACAAAGCAACCGGGCTCACCCTCATACTAAAAATAGTTAATAAAGAAGAATGTCTCAATACATAATAAGAGCAACATAGACTAAGGTCCCCGAAGTGTAGGACATAGCAAGTAGCTTGAGTAGTATCGAACTAGCCATGTAGAGGAGGATGATCAACTTGGGCACTAGTTCCTACATGGGATATCATGTAGGCAAGAGTATGCGTTAGTATGTTGACTGTACTAAGTATGTAGGATGCAATCCGACAAGAATTAGGCATCACAGTCAAAATGCACAACAATAGGAAATAGGCATAATAGAAGGATATGGCATGTATGACCAATGCATAAGTAAAACATGCTTAACTATCTCATGCTCATATAGGATATCATATGTGTAGAAAAGATCAAGCTAGGTTTTCAAGGTACAAACCCCTTGGTGGTTGATGATGGTTTTACCCTATCACCTTTGTGGTGTGGTACAAATCCCTCACATGGTTGATGATGGTTTTACCCCATCACCTTTGTGGTGTGGTACAAACCCCTCACATGGTTGATGATAATCACACCTCATCACCATAGTGACGAAGTACAAACCCTTCACATGGTTGATTAGTACAAACCCCCACCTCGGTTACCCAAGTTCTTATACCCTTAGATCGAGTATGGTCTAATGCAGCACTTTATATAGAGTATATAACATACATAAGCTCATTTCATCATCATATATCCATTAATATCATATCTCATGCTTTCGACCTTTAACTTTTCAATAAACCACATCTGAACATTTTCTCAAATACATAGAGGGTGTGTAATGCTAATATAAAACCATGAAATATAGAAATGAAATCATGCAAGAAAATCCATTATAAAACCATCAATCAACACCTTGAAATACCCTTAACCAATATACACCAAAATCCCTAATCAAATCTTACAATAGATCCAAGATTTATAGCTCAAAACATAGCAAAGCAGTCACAACTTTACATAGCTTTTAACATAGTATGTAGTGAATTTCATAATAAGTAAGACCCATTTGTAAATCAACTTTAAATCATGCAATATAGTAAAAGGATGCTTGGGTGTTATGGGTGAAAGGAACCTATGAAAGAAACCCACGTACCTTAGCTTAGAGATGAACTTAGTAAAAATTGGAGATGGAGACTTGATGGTTGTAGAAAAACCTTGAAGGAGAACCTTAGCTTAGGATGAGGGTTTAGGATACGAATTTGGGAGTGAAAATGTAGCTATGTGTTTGAGTGAGTATTGTGAAATGTTTTGGGTAATATGAGCATGAAATATGACTGGTAAAAACTCATTTGGGAACACATAGGCCCAAAATCTAGAAGTCCTAGATTGAACTAAAAAGAATACTCTAGTTTTGTATAGTGGCGCATCACGGAAGTGACGTGGATTTGCCACTAGAAATTGCATTCTTGGAATTTCATAATTGTTAATCTTTTGCTCTTAAATCAAGGATAGACCCTTTTTACCTAATTTTGACCCCCTAAACAAGAATATAAGGTCGAACTTTCAAAACAAACAAATGAATTTTTAGATATATGAAATTTAAAATTTTGGGCATTCCAAAGTATATTTTTAGGCACTTTTTGGGTTCATTTTTGGATGTACTAGTGGATGCTTCTAACTGCTTTTGCATTGGATGATAAACTTACATGATAACAAATAACTTATCCATGTATTCAATGATTTCACCAAATGGTTGCCTCAGAAATACAAAACACTTCCCTCCAAATAAGGCATCAGCTTGTCCGTGCTATTCAAAGGTTAGTGCTGGATAAAGCTAGCCGCCAGTTCATCGTCAGTCAAATAATGGTTCTGGTTTGATGTCACACACTTCTTATGCCTTTCCTAAGCTGCTACCCAAGATTCTCCTGGCACCATTTTAAAATTGCAAATGTTATTTTGTAGCTCTTTCTTATTGGGCCCCTTATAGAAGTTTATGAGGAAGACTCTCTGCAGTTCCCCCCAGTTAGAAAATCACCTAATGGGAGAATTGATCTCCATTCATCCGCTTCATTCTGGAGAGTCATAGGGAAGACTTGAAGAGCCATGTCCTCCCAAGTAGGTTGTCTTGTCCCAAGAACTCCCCTCAATGTTTGAGTAAAATTTTGTAGGTGAGTTTGGGGGTCTTTGGACTCTTGTCCATAAACCATGGCTCGTCTCTGCAAGGTTTTCAACAAGTCATTTGCAATGTAGAGCTTTTGTTTGGTAATGGAGCTAACCAACCTGTGAATAGACTAAACAACAAAACAAAAATAAAAGTAAAATATAGGAGACTCTAGTAATTGACACTAGAACTAACTAATAGTGAAATTAAGTCAAGACCTAGTTATATTCCCTGGCAATGGCACCATAATTTTTGATGATGTTCACACTCCAATAAGAAAGCCTTCACTGTCAACAGTTAACCTAAATGAAGATTAGGGTCTAATCCATAAGGAATACAGGGTTTGAATGGAAGACTTCACTACCAATCATTTCAAGTATCTATTACTAGAATCTCTAAATGGGAGGCGGGATGGGGAGAGGAGGGATTTTCTATGATTCAAGAATAAAAGCAAAAATAAACACTACAGTACGATGCTAGAAAACAGTTAATTTTAGGGACAACTTGGGAACCCCATGGTTCTTTGACTCTATTAACCTAGATAAAAAATAACAATTAGAGATTTGCATGTAGGATGGGAACTTAGGTTCTTCCAGCCGTCTTGTGAAGGCGAAGGTCGAATTTTACCATGGCACTTGGTCGTCAACCATGGTGTGCCGACTAACCATTACCTATGGTCCCAGTCAACCTCCCCTTGGTCAGGTTTGGTTAATTAGATGAGAACACATGAATCAAATCTTGTCATCTACTTTCCTTTTCCTATTCGTCACTACCTTGGTCAAGATCGTGATAGTAGGTAGGGTTTGGTGTTGGGCACCACTAAACAACACTCATAATAATGGCAAATAAACAATACATGCACAACCCCAATCATAGAAATAAAATAAACCTAGGTGATCTCAAGTCAACTACCCATGCTCCACAACCCCAAGTTGTGGGTGCTTAGCTACTAATGGCTAAAGCAAAATCAACAAAAATGCAAAACCAATACAAAGTTGAGGGTTTTACCCAAACAAAAGAAGTTGAAAGCACCAAAAGTTGCAAACTACAAGCTTGATATTTTGAATTGAATACAATAAGAGATTTGCACTCCCAAAAATGGGGTTTCCAAGAGAAAAATGAAAAACTTTGGTAAAATCATAAAATATTCTTAAGAGAATTTCCAAAGGCACATTCAATGTCTAAAATCTGGAATCTCCCCATAAAACCCTAACTTAAAGTATTTATAGTAGTTACAAGTTTAACCCTAAAAATTACACAAAAAAGACAGTTGGCAGCTGGTATACCTCATAGGTATGACTCGTAGGGTGACCTATGGACCTGTGAGTTGTAATTGGGGTATTGTATCAGGTTCTTGGCATTATGGACTCAATTAGTATGACACACTGGTATGAGTCATTGCTTGGGCTTTGACTCATATGCTCCTCTTATAGTCTAGGCTTTCAGTTTTTGATCCAAAGTTTGGGCTTTCTGTTTCTTGCTATAAGTACACCTATATGAGTCGTAGTGAGACCTACAACTCATAAGGTGGCCTTCTTGCTATGATAATGCCCTACGACTCTTAGCTTGGGCTACAACTCGTAGGTGAACTCATATGTCCTATGCTTTAGCAAAATCTATAATTTATTTCCAAAATCATACCAACTTAATTTTTCTGCAAAAACAACACAAAAACACATAAAACAATAAAAAGTCACATTAAGAACTCACGAAATCCCTAGTTTTAGGCATCAAATGTATTATATTTTGACAACACATCACCGTGGCTCTTCAAGCCTGCTCCATGACTCTCCGGAGTGAAGCTATTGAATAATGGTCGATTCTCCCATTAGTAATTATTCTAACTTGGGGGAAGTGCACAGAGTCTTCCTCATAATCTTTTATAAGGGGCCCAATAAGCAAGAGCTACAGAATAACATTTGCACTTTTAAAAGGATGTCAGGAGAATCTTTAGTAGCTGCTTGGGAAAGGCATAAGAAGTCCGTGGAATCAAATCGGAACCATTTTCTGACTAATAAAGAACTAGCGGCTAGCTTCTATCTAGCACTAACCTTTGAACAACATGGACATGCTGATGCATTATTCAGAGGGGAGTGTTGGGCATTTCTGAGGCAACCATTCAACGGGAACATCGAATACATAGATAAGTTATCTACTATTATGTAAGTTTATCAACAAATGCTAAAGTAGTTAGTACCATCCAGTAGTACATCTTATGAGCCGCAAGCACTACCAAAAAAGAGAGTATGCTAAATTAGCTCAGGCTACCATCCCAGCAATTCATCAGTGATAAATTCTTAAGGATTGAGTGTATGCTTGAACAAGTTTTTTTTAAAACCAATGAACCACAAGAGGTTGTACAAGAGATAAAGTTTGATGTTATCAAGGTGAACTACAAGGTGGACGAACAAACAATAGCAATATAGAGACTTGATAACAAGGTTGAGTAAATAGCAACCTAATTAGAACCTGTGCAAAGAGATCAGAAAAGGGGCCAGAGGAGTAAAGATGAGACTTCCTCGACCTATAAGGAATTCTAAGTACTCATGGTGACAAAGTCGAGCCACGACGTTAAATAAGGCGCTTCTTGGAAGGCAACCCAAGCACCTTTTGTGTTTTTGACTATTTTGTGACATTTTTATTTGTTTAATTTATTGGATGGTGATCTAATGTTTTGTTGTGATTGTTAAGACATTGAACAAGCTGTATTATTCTACATTTTGGTATCTTGAGTGATTGGTTGTAGGGTCAAATTAGAAATTAAGGAATAAAGAAATTAATTCTTGGAGAAGCCTTTACGAGCAGGCCTACGAGTCATAGTCACCACTATGACTCATACTCATTCGTGGAGGGAAACAGTGACTATGAAAAGTTGTGGCACACACTATGAGCCAACCTTATGACTCGTAGGGCCCTCTATGAGTCATCTTTAGGGTTCGTAGGTTTTGTAAATTTACAAGTGTTAGGTCTGCTATAACATCAGAACCTATGAGTGGCAGGATGCCCTAATACTCGTAGTCAAGGTTTCATAGACCCAGCTTGTAGAATTTTAATGGTGACCTAGTTTGGAATATTAAAAGACTAATGTCTTTTGGTTCCTTATTTCCCTTCATGAAATGATTTTTCTTTCTCTGTAACCCCCAAAACATTATTTTGCACTGTTTAGTTCTTCCTTAAACCAATCTTCTATCAGTATTTCCCAGCAAGTGAAATTCACCAGGGTTTTGGCTTTTACTCTCCTTTTCATCACATTTTCATCTTTTATTTGGTAAGTTTACATGGTTAAGTTTGGAATACCTTTGAGACAATCTTACTTTGTGGGTATTGGAATGAATATTTTGTGATCTGGGTAAGCAAAATCATTTGTAAGTGATTATGGTAGTTTGAGGAGTATGATTTGGAATTGCCTATACCCCTTGTAGTGATTAGGTTCTCTATTTCTACCCTTACTTGATATTTGTGAAGTTTGATGTGGTAATTGAGTGCGTTTGTTTCATGATATTTTGGTAGTTTTCTTGTGACACCTTGTTGGAGTTGAAATTTGTAGGTGTTGGGGTGTTATAATCTTGTTGCTATGAAAGACTCATGTAACAACTTGAGTAACCCTTTGTACGCCTCCGTGTGTGTTATATTATTGTTGAAATTGGGTAAAGTGAAATTGTTGAAATGTTTTGACCCGAAAGAAGGATTCATGTTTCATTATGAGATATCTGGTAAAGTGGAGTGATTAGATTTATTATAGGGTTAATTATGTGTTTTTGATTTCTTGTGCTTCCTGGTTACCTTTTGGTCATTGTGTAAAGGTTAGGCACCTAGGGTGCTCTCTGTTTTCTACTATGGGGGCCATTATGAGTCATAGGTCACCCTTTGAGACTTAGTATCCCTTCATAGAAGGTAATAGTCATCTATGGTGCCATAACATTTACCATATGAGACTCACCTACGACTCATAGCACTTGTTATGACTCATAATGGTAGTCTCGTGGCCTAGATCTAAATTTTTAAAATATTTCTAGAATGAGATACGAGCACTAACTATGACTCATATGACATCCCTACGAGTCATACCTGTGTCTCATAGCTGATTCCAGAATGCATCTCTCTCTGATACCTTGGTATTACGAGGCTACAATACGGCTTGTAGGTCACTGTACAAGTCACACCTTTACCTCATACCTGCAATCTGCACCTGGTTCAGTTGTTTTTACTTGAGTAATTTTATTGTTTTTTTCTTCATTGTTTATGTATTATTCATTTGTTGGACCAAAACATCCTAGCACTCATGATTTGGTATGTGGTGATTTTTCAAAGACAATGCCTCCAAGAGGTCGAAGGGGTGTTGCATCGACTTTAGGACATCGATTGCGAGATGAAACATTGGATGATAATCAATCCACTGATAAGATGAATGTGCACCCTGACTCTAAAGCTAATGTTCCATTGAAAAGATCACAAACAACAAGGGTTCCGATGGAAGTGGATAGCCCCTCCCAGTTTGAATAGGAGGGTGACGAAGAAGGCTGAGATGGTGATGCTTGACTTTCTAAGTCTGGTTCTCTTTAGGTATCTCAAACTCAGCTAGAGGAGACTACTCCCCTATATACATCTAATTCTACCTGCACCATCACCTCCACATACCCCCAAAACAAGAGGTGGTGAGTCCTAGGAATAAGAGAGATTTAAGGAAAGGAATTGGAACCAAAAACTCAAAGAAGGCCAGTGCAAAGATTTCATGAGGAGGCAAGGTTAAAAGATTCAGGGCTAGGCAGTGTCATAGGGCTAGAAGCTGATATTGGGCGCCATGGGCTAGGATGGCTATCACAAGTGTTGGGAAAGTACAACCCATACCTAGTTTAGGAATTCTATGCTTTCTACTATGTTTTTGTATGCAGCAATCTTTTGAGGCACAAGAAGCCCATTAAGCAGCCACAATTGAGTAAAGTCCTGGTCAGGGGTGAGGCTGTTGATATCTCATAAGAAATTATTCGGAGGGTACTATTTTGGCCAAATGACAGAGTGTCATATTCCACTATGGAGTATGATCATAGGATTGTAGATATGAGAATGGCAGTTAATCAGAAGGATGCCGAGCTAAGAACACAACTCCTTAGGTGGATATCAATCCAAATTTCCAAGGAAGGTATTGAGCTAACATGGGTTACAAACCACACTGAGTATATTTTGAAGACCCACCTCTCATTTAGGGCAAAGTTTATGTGGTCCATTATCTGTTGGCGCATTAGACCCATGTTCACGGATAATGTAATCACATTAGAGAGGGCTTTATTGTTGGCTAGCATCTTGTCAAGGTACAAAATTGATTGGGCTTGCATCATGGCAGAGCAGATCCACAAGTTGGCAGTCCACACCCAGTAGGTCTTGCCATTCCCAATCTTGATAAATTGATAATGGAAGGAAGATGGGATGTGGGTCTCACTCCACTTCGACCCTCATATAGAGGCTGAGCATATAATGGGCCCCTATCTAATCAAGGCTAACGAGAACCTAGTAGCCCTACGAAGAGTTATTCCACCTCCTATTCCAGAGACATTCCTAATAGAGCCTCAAACTCAGGGTTTGACCCCAACTACCACCAGTACTACTCCAGACGCTATAGAGCCTACATCAACTATTGAGATTGAGTCTACACTATCCTCCAGCACTCCTACACTAGCAACATCCATATTATAGGTTGATTCTATTATTTCTACTATTGGCTTTTAGGTACTGGTGGGCAAGGTGGCTATAGCGGAGTCCAGGCTATAGGTTTTAGCAGCTTAGGTCAAACCACGGGTCAGCCAGACCATACGAAACTCTGAGAAGAGGGTAAAGGAATTCTTCTATTCTTTGGTAGATGAGAGAACTAGTATAGTGGATGCAAGAGTAAATGCATTTGAGGAGAGTGTCCATCGGAGTCTTGAGGGTACTCGGTCTGCTAACACGAGCGGAGTGTCATAAGAATTGGCTAAATTTAAGGTCGACTTGTTGCAAATGTTAGTAGCCCTTTTTGTAGTCTCAAAGGTGGAACCGACGAGTAATGCGGTGTTTGATTGGTTAGCTGACCCCTCGTATACCTATGGGAAGAGGCCCTTCGAGCATGATGACCCAGAGATGAGCCAGAAGAGGCCTAGACCTAATGACCCAACAACACCAGATTAGGATCCGATACTAGAAGAGGTGGTGCAGGATTTGATACTGTTGGCAGTTATATAAAGAGATAAGAAGTAGCAGACTTTACATGGAGAGGGTAGCTCACGTACAACTGCAACCCAGATAGCTGAGGAGGAGGTCGTGACCCAGGACCCAGTTGACTAGCCAGATGCCGATGGTTGATGTACCATGATGTTTTATCTTTTTAACCCCAGCCCTTATCTTTTATATATGAATACTTTGTTCTTTCTGTCAGATAATATTTTTGTTATGTTGATATGTTGGATATTGTTTTTACGTATCTTTTAGATGCTAGTTTTTGGTTTTTAATGTCTCTCTCTTTATCTCTCTCTCTCTCTCTCTCCCTCTCTCTCTCTCTATCTATATATATATATATATAT
>JAOTQJ010128571.1:0-10278 GCA_025642045.1 Solanum sejunctum | reverse complement strand
AAACATCAACAACTTGGGGTTGTGGGAACCATGGGTAGTTGACTTGAAATAACCTAGTTTCCTTGCATTTTTATGATTGGGGTTTTGCATGTATTATCTATTTCCCTTTATTTTATTATTGTTTGGTAGTGGCCAACACCAAACCCTACTTACTATCACGATCCCAATTGAGGTTGTGACGAATAGAAAAAGGGAAGTAGATGACAGAATTCGATTAATGAGTTCTTGTCTAATCAACCAAACATAACGAAAAGGAGGTTGACTGGGACTATTGGTAATGGTCAGTTGGCACGCCATGGTGGCTGACCAAGCGCCATGGTGAAATTTAACCTTTACCTTCACAATAGGGTTGTTAGAACCTAAGTTACCATCTTGCATGTGACTCACCAATTATAGTTATGTATCTAGGGTAATCAAGTCGACGAACCATGGGGAACACAATTTCCAAGTTGTTCTCAAAATTGAGTCTTTCCTTGCGTTATAGCTAATGTTTATTTTAGTGTTTTTTTTCTAAATCACAACCCCCCTCCCTCCCATTTAGAGAATGTAGTCATAAATTCTGGAAATGATTAGTAGTGAAGTATTCTAGTCAAGCCCTGTATTCCCTGTGGATTCGACCCTAACTTTGATTAGGTTAATAACTAATAGCGATCGCTTTGTTACTGGAGCAAGACCATCATAAAAAATTATTTGCACCATTGCCAGGGAATATGGCTAGGTTTTTATTTGATTTCACTATTAGTTAATTCTAGTGCTGATTTCTAAAGTCTCCTGTATTTTACTTTCTCTGTTTGTTTTTGTTAGTTTATTTTAGGTGCAAGTTGGCTGACACTATGATTGAGCAGATGTACTACATTACAAATATCTTGTTGGAAACTTTGTAGAGGTGTGCCTTATTTTATGGGCAAGAGTCCGAGGATCGTCAAATCCATCTAAAAAATTTCATTCAAACATTGAGAGGGGGTCCTTGAGACAACTTGGGAGTCCATGGCTCTTCAGGTTTTCCTCATGACTCTCTAGAGTGATGCAGTAGAATGATAGTCAATTCTCCCATACAATATTTGCTCTAACTGGGGTGAAGTACAGAGAATCATACTTATGAGCTTCTACAGAGAATTCAATAGGCAGAAGCTATAGAACAACATCTATAATGTCAAAAGATTTCCAAGAGAACAACATCAAAACCATTGTCTAACTGATGATGAGTTGTCAGCTAGCTTCTATCGAGAATTACACTCTGAATAACAAGGGAAGGTAGACACATTGGTTGGAAGGGACTGTTGGGAGTTCATAAGACAACTATTTGATGAAATCATTAAGATTATGGACAAGCTATCCACAGTTGCCTAAGTATACCCACCCTTTCAAGGGCAAGTCAGCCCGACCACTGGTGCATCTACGGGAGCCTCTAGTAAAACCAAAAGGAAAAATATTACACATTGGATGAGGTTAGGTCACTAGCATTACATCACCAATAAGCTGACATGAATTGAGTATATGCTTGAACAAGTCCTGACCAAGGTGAATGAGCAAGATGACATTGTTAAGGAGATAAACTTTGATGTCCTCAAATGTAATAACAAAGTGGTATAACAAACTATATCGATGCAAAGTCTGGGTGATAGGATTAAACAACTTGTTGAGCAACTAGATACAGTGTAGGATGAACTAAGGAAAAGTAAGAGAAGTAGTGATAGAGACCATGAGGAAGTCGAAGTACTCATGAATGACTGAGTCAAGCCATGACATTAAACATGGATCTTCTTGAGAGGCAACCAAAGTATCTTTTGTGTGTTGCTTTATTTTGAGACATTTTATCATATTTTAATTGTTAATTAGTGAGTTAATAGTGTGTTGTGATTGTTGAGACAATGAACCAGTTGTATCAATTGACATTTTGGTGTATTTTAGGTAATAAGTTGCAGGAACAAACCAAGTACTAAAGAATGGATTAACTAAGTTCAGATACAGCTCATATGAGTAGGCCTACAAGTCATAGTGAATGTTATGACTCGGAGTCATGCCTCGTAGAGGGAAATAGTGTGTACTAGAAATTGGCACACACACCCTGAGTCAACCTTAAAAAATTCATAGGCTTTCCTACGAGTCGTAAGTGGGGTTCGTAGTGTTTAGGTATGAAATCAAAAATTTTTTAAGTGTTAGGTCCGCTACGAGATCGGGACCTACGAGTCGTATATCATCATACGAGTCGTAGTTGGGGTCTTGTAAGACCAAGTTGGAGAATTTCAAAGGGCAAACCATTGTGAATGTTAAAAGACCAATGTCTCTTGGGTCTTCATGTCCCTTTATGAAGTATCCCCTTTCCATTTATAACTCCCCCCACCATTCCCTTCCACTAATTCATACATTTTTCACATTTTTTCACCTACTAAAATTCCCCTGCAAGTGAATTAATCACTAAAGAACTCTTTTGATTTTTTCTCCTCATAGTTCATTTACTCATTCATCTGGTAAGTTCTCGCAATTAATTTTGGTTTACCTATGAAAAATTGCTTGTCTTATGCATTATTGAATGAAGGACTCAAGATCATGATTAGTATAACCACGCAAAAGTTCTTGTGCTAATTAGGAGAATGTGATATACAATTGTTGATGTCTTTATAAATAGTTGAGTCTTAAATCTTGTCCTTGTTTGGTGAATTTGCTATCCAATGTTATGACCATGTGCTTTTGTTGCTTATTTTATGGATCATAATGAACCTCGCGTGGTACTGAAATTGTTGGTTTGAGGGGTGGTGTATTTTGATTGTCAGTGTGTGTTGATGATAACAAATTAAGAAGAATTTTAAACTGTTAAGGAGGAATTCATGCTTTGTTTTGATATGATTGGAAATGATGCATCCTTATGGTTTACTATTTTATTGCCTATGCTTTTATGGTTGCAACCTTTAATGCCTTCTTAGTTTGTTAGTGGTTTTTGTGGAAAGGATAGAGCACCCTACGAGGCTCTTCTCTGCTTTCTACCACGAGGACTGACTATAAGTCGTAGGTCTCTCTACGAGTCGTGGTGATCCTTTATAGAAGGCAACAGTTACCCATGGTGCCTTAACCCTTTTCATGCAAGATTGCCTACGGCTCACAGCACTTATTACGAGTTGTAATGATGGTATCGTGACCCTTATTCGATTCTCAAAGTGTCTCTGGAATGAGATACGAGCAAAGACTATGACTCGTAGGTAACCCTATGAGTCCTACCTACACCTAGATTCTGCAACACTGAACCTGCTTTAGTCTCTTTACTTAAGATCATTTATAGTTAGTTGCTTGATTATTTTGTTTTATTGTGCTAGTACAAAACATCAGGGTACTCAAGCTTTTGTTTGTAATAGTTTTGCAAAGACAATGTCACCAAAAGGTCGAAGAGCTTTGCCCCATCCCCTGGTCTGAGGGATAACATATCTGAGGATGAGAAATCAATTGAAGAAATAAATGTGCACCTTTATCCTAAGGCTAAACGTACCCTTGACACGATCATAATCAACTAGAGTACCAAAGGAAGTGAGTAGCTCCTCCCAGTCTGATGAGAAGGATGAAGAAGATGGGTCAGAAGATTTTGAAGTGTCTCAAGCTCACCCTGAAGAGACCACTCCTCCACAGCTAGCTGATTCTGCTTACAACATCACCTCTACCAATCCATAAAACACAAGATGGTGTATTCCTGGAATGAAAAAGATCTATGATAAGGGACTAGAACTTAAGAGTCAAGGGAGGCCGGTGTGGAGATTTCACGAGGAAGAAAGGTTGAATAACTCAGGGCTGAAAGGCGTGTCAGGTTTAGAGGCTGACATTAACTGCCATGGATTAGGATGGTTATCACAAGTGCTTGGGAAATACGCTTTTTACTTGGTCTGAGAATTCTATGCTTCTTATTATCCTACTGTATGTGGAAATCTTTCGAGGTTGATGAAGCTCATTGATGCAACATGGTTGAGTGAAGTCATTGTGAGGGGTGAGATTATCGACATCTCAGCAAAGACTATTCAAAGGGGGTGCAATTCAAACCTAATTACAGAGCCTCACACTCCAAAGCAGAATATGACCATAGGATGGCAGACATGAGGAAAGCAGTTAATCAAAATAATGCTAGGCTGAAAATGGAGTTATTAAGGTGGATAGCAAGCCAAATTTGCGAGGAGGATGTTGAGCTGATATGGGTTACAGACCCTGCCAAGAACATTCTGAAGGCCTATCTCTCATCTAGGACAAAGTTTTGGTGGTTAATTATTTGAATGCACATCAAGCCCACATCACAAATAATGTGATCACATTAGGGAGGGTCATGTTGTTGGATAGCATCTTAGCATGGTATGAAATTGATTGGGCTTACATTTTGGCAGAACAAAACCACGAGTTAGCAGTCCGCACTCATCAAGCATTACCATTCCCCATTCTGATTCATAGATTATGCAAGGAAGCAGGTGTAATAGTTTCTCTTCACTTGGACACTCATATAGAGGCTTTCAGTACGATGGATCACAGCCTAATCAAGGCTGATGAAAACCCAGCTGCCCTACAGAGAGTTATCCCACCTTCTATGCCAGAGCTATTCCTCGTGAAGCCTCAGATGCCAAGTTTACCTCGAGCTACTACCGGGTACTACAGAGCCCACACCTGCGATTGAAATCGAGTCTACACCATCCTCTAACCCTCCAGCACTAGCATCACCTTCTTTATAGGTTGACCCTCTTTTCTCTGTTGTTGCATTTCAAGCTTTATTTCACAGGGTGACTGTAGCAGAGGGTAGGTTACATGAGCTATCAATACAGGTTTGGCCATTTATTGATCAAACTATTTGGGACTCGAGGAGAGGATGAAGGCATATGCTTGAGATTTAGTTGATGAGAGAGTCTGAGTAATGTATGCCAGTTTTGATGCATTTGAGGCTAAAGTTCACAAAAGGCTTGAGAGAGCTAGGCCTGCCATTACGAGTGTAGTTATTGAGGAGTTAGCCAAATTCAAGGCCGGCTTATTACAGATGTTAGCAGCCCCTATTCGAGCCACAAAGGGAGCATCAATAAGATATGAGGCATTTGATTAGCTCGCCGACTATCTGGACACCCGAGGGAAAAGGCCCCTCGAGCACGTTGACCCAGAGCTGACCCTGAAGAAGCCGAGGAAGGACGAAGAGCCCATAGATGAGGAGGTAGTGCAGGAGTTGCTTTTGTTTGCAGCTATTTATAGAGAGAGAGCACAACACACTCCACTTGGAGAGGGTGCTTTTGGCATTGCAACATAGGAGGAGAGACAACCCAGGACCCCATAGACCAGCCTGAGATCGATGATTGATGCACCATGATGTTTGACTTCTTTTGGCCCCAGTTCTCATTTTCTTATATTGGATACTTTGTTCTTTGTTCTCTTTTCAGATAATATTTTTATTATTTTGGTGTTTGGTTGTGTTTAAATATTCTTATGTTGGATATTATTTTGACTTATATTTTGGATGTTAATTTTTGGTTTTTAATGAATGTATGTACATATTTATATGTTATTGTGTTTGGTTTTTGTTTTTACTTTGAGGACGAAGCATCATCTTTTGGTGGGGTGGTGGAAGTTACGAATTAAGGTGAAGTCTGAGAAGCCTCATCCATAACATCCCCTATTTTTTATCCCAAGGTTTCATTCTCGTGCTTCTTTTTCTTTATGGATACTTACTTTTCTATTGAACTGGCATGTTTAGGTAGTGTAGATAATGGGTAAATTCATAGTAGTGGTATCTATTGGCATATACATAAATTTAAGATTTATTTTTAATGTTTTGATGAAAAATTGGGTACCCTCAAAATTTTTAAGTTGTGATTATTGATGCATTCGTACATTTTTGAGTATCTAGCATATTTGTTCTGATATTCTAAAAGTAAGTTAAGACTTAAAGCATAACCTGTGAGTCTATACTTGATTGTGGATGCAATTGCCATGTGTGTTGTGAGCTTATTTTACTACATTCACACATCGTGTATGGACCCAGAATTTGCCTTGTTACTCTAAAGTTGGTTTGGTGATGTGGTGGATATAGAAAGGATCTTAGGCCTTTGTTCCTTGAGTGAAACCACTTTTAGCCTAAATGACCCACTAGATGAGTGAGTGAATCCCTTGTTACAAGCTTTTGAGCTTATCATATACTCATTCTTTCTTGATACCTTGCTAGCTTAACCTTGTTTGATGAAATGCCTTGATATTGTCCGTGTTCTATCCTTGAATATGTGAACCTTGATTGAGGCCAAAGCCCCAAGTTGAGGGTGGCTGCAGTTGGTGGTCCTGGTCTGAGGCATTGATATTGTGTACTTCACCTGAGGCTAAAAGCCTAAGTTGAGGGTAGCCCATATTATGGCAAAGTAATAATAATAAGGTTGTTAGTTTGGAAATTAAGAAGGAAATGAAAAAGCATGAACCAAGTGAAGAAAAATAAGAAAAGTTCCTTAAATTGAGAAAAAGTAGCAAAAAATTAGTCTGAAGTCAAGGCACAATTGAAAAAGAGAAAGAAAGCACTTGACAAAAGTTCAAAACAGGAGAATAAGGTTGGATTGATTTAAAAGGGTTGGATTATAAAAGCAAAAAGTGTTAGTTAACATGGTTCAAGGATAGGTTTTGTAACTATTTTGCGAAAATACCTTACCAAAGCACCCTAAACCTATGCTACAAGCCTATAAGTCCTAAAGGGATCCAACTCCATTTTATCACCAAGCCAGAAGATGAGTATAGAGGAAAGCATATGGTGTTAGTCAGTATGCTTAAATTTCAATTGTCAGAATGAAAAGCTTCCTCAGTCTCTGAAATCTAAATGCTTTTGAGTGAGTATAAGGGACTTCTTTCCTGTGAAGGCATTTTCACTATATGAGTAGCATATGACTACACCAACAATTGTGGATGATTGATACTCCTTAGCTTGTCATAGTTGGATTACTAGGTATCCCATTATGTTCCCATTTACTCAATAATCTTACAATCCTATTTTGAAAATAGTAGTTGGGTACCTGAATCAAAGAAGTGATACATATGCCATTAGTTTAGTTTCTATGTATTTTCCTTTGTCTATGTAAATGGAGTCATCGCTTGAGGACAAGTAACAATTCTAAGTTGAGGGTGTTGATGTGCTGTCAAAATAAAACACATTTGGTGCCTGAAATAAGTTCATAAAGCGACTTCTTATGGTTTTGATGTGTTTTTATGTTAATCTTGTAGAAAAGTGAGGTTGGAATGATTTTGAAGAAAAGTTACACATTTTGCTGAAGCATAGGCCATATGAGCCACCTACGAGTCATAGGTTATGTGGTAGCAAGAATCAAAGATCAAAATTCAAAAATCTGCCAAGTGAAGGTCACATCTACGAGCCAGCCTATAAGTCGTAAGACACACTACGACTCATATAGGTGGACTCGTAGCAAGAATCAGAGATCCAAAATATTGGATCAAAAATTGAAGACCAAGCCTACGATGCCAAGAACATGATATGAGACCCAACTACAACTCGTAGGTCATCCTACGAGTCGTAACTATGAGACTTATCACCTTCTAGCTATCTATTCTATGTAAATCTATGATTATTTTGTAAATACTATATATAGCTTAAGTTAGGTTTTGGAGAAGAGTTCGACTAGTAGACATTTCACAATTACATTTTGGAGCTTTGCGTAGGTTTTTAGGGTAGATTATTTTTCTCTCTTGGAAAACCCATTTTGGGGATTGCAAATTTTGCCTTGTACTCATTATTGATCAATCAAGCTTGTGAGTTTTCAACTTGTAGTGCCTATCTCCTTTGTTGTTATTGGTGAAACTCTCAACTATGTTTATTATATACATTCTTATGTGTTTTCCTTTAGGAATGAGTAGCTAAGCATCCACAACTTGTGGGTGTGGGAACCATGGGTAGTTGATTTGAAATGACCTAGTTTTCTTGCATTTCTATGATTGGGGTTTTGCATGTATTATCTATTTCCCTTCATTTTTGTTGTCATTTGGTGGTGACCATCACCAAACCCTGCCTACTATCATGATCCCGACCAAGGTATTGACAAATATAAAAAGGAAAGTAGATGATAGAATTCGATTGATGTGTTCTTGTCTAATCAACCAAACCTGACCAAGGGGAGGTTAACTGGGACCATTGGTAATGGTTAGTTGGAACACCATGGTGTCCAACCAAGCACCATGGTGAAATTCGACATTCATTTTCACAAGAGGCTAGAAGAACCTAAGTTACCATCCTGCATGTGACTCACTAATTATAGTTATGTAATCAAGTCTACGAACCATAGGGAACACAATTTCCAAGTTGTTCCCAAAATTAAGTGTTTTCTTGCATTATAGTTAATGTTTGTTTTAGTTTTTTTTAAAAAAAATCACAAGTCCCCCATTTAGAGACTGTAGTCGCAAATAATGGAAATGATTTATTGTAAAGTCTTGTAGTCAAGCCCAGTATTCCTTGTGGATTCGACCCTAACCTCGATTAGGTTAATTATTGATAGTGAAGACTTTCTTATTGGAGCGTTACCATCATTATAAGGCTAATATTGTGGCCGATGGTTTGAGTAGGATGTCTATGGGTAGCCTTGCTCATGTTGATGATGGGGGAAAGAGATGGCCAAAGAGGTTCATCGGTTGGATAGATTGGGGGTTAGATTGGAAGAGGTTGATAATGGTGGTATTGTGGTTGTTGATTTTTCAAAATCTTCTTTGGTTGATGAGGTAAAACAAAAGAAAGATCTTGACCCTTCCTTGTTAGAATTTAAGGCCTTGGTAAGATATGGCAAGGTGGGGGTTTTCTCCTAAGGGGGAGATGGTGCCCATAGGTGCTAAGGTTAATTTTGTGTGCCTAATGTTGATGACTTGAGGAGGTTGATTTTAGATGAGGCCCTTTATGGTAGACGTTGTGGATCACTGGTTGGGTGGTTTAAAGTCTGATAGTTGGCCTTATTGAGTTCAAGATTCAAGGGTCCTTATAGGGTGTTGAGGAAGATTAGCAAGATGGCCTATGAGTTGGATTTGCCTAGTGAAATAGACTTGGTTCATCCGGTCTTCCATGTGTCTATATTGAGGAAGTTTGTGGGTGACTTAAATACTATTGTTCCAATGGATGTTGTGGGTATTGTTGAAAACCACTTGACTTAGAAGAGGTTTCGGTGGAAAATATTGGATAGACTAGTGAAAAGGTTAAGGAACAAGGATGTAGGTACCGTTAAGGTCCTTTGGGGGGATCAACAAGTTGAAGGTGCTACTCGGGAAATGAAGGTGAGCATGAAAAAGCTATATTCTTATCTCTTCCATCCACTCAAGCCTAAAGTACTAATCTAATCCCCCTATGTGATTTCAAGTCTTATGTTTCAGCCCCTATGTCATTTGCATACATTCATGTTTAAATTGATAAGTTCATGGTGATTTTGACACTTATGTTGAGATTTTCGAAATAATATTTAAGTGCATTGTTGCGTTCTTGTATGGGATGAAATTATCTTTTTTACTTCTCTTATATACATTTCTTTGACATTCGAGAACGAATGTTCTCAAGGGGAAGATACTGAAACGACCCCCAAAATGCCCGAGAATATGCCTCAGAAATGCCCATAGTTGTAAGTTCCATAGATCTCAAAATTCGTGCATGATATCAAAAATCTGACCTCATATTCTTGTTCTGGGGAAAACATTGAGCGAGAAATGAGGATAAATCGAATTTTAAAGGACCCATAACAAAAAATGAATTTCACAAATTTTGAAATTCAAGTGATGATCCGCTTTATTACCGCGACGCACCGCCATCGTGGACCAGTGTTATTTTGTGCTAGTTTTGTTATTTTGGTCCAAGGCCTTTGAATCTTGGGCTGAAGCTTTCCCATGCATAAAAAACACCTATACTTAGCCATTTTCAAATCCATATTATACAAGACATTCCCCAAAACCTTCTCAAACACTTAGACAAATATTTCACTCAAAATCACCAAACTCATTCTAGATCTTAATGAATTCACTAAAGCTCTAAGCACTCAATCAAATCTCATCAAGGAAATCTCTAAAGTTGAGGTATGTGGGTTTCAACCATTCAGTCCTTCCATCTATGGTGCCCAAGTTTCCTTTTACATAAATTGCATTGTTCTAAGTTGATTTACTTATGGGTCTTAATTATTATGAATTTGACTATGAACTATGTTGGGTTTTCATAAAAGTGTAACTGTTTAAGCATGTTTTGAGCTACAAGTCTATGATATATTTTGAGATTTGATGAAGGGTTTCAATGTATATTGCATGAGGGTATTACCAAGTATT